>VDFB02071285.1:0-32721 GCA_007258455.2 Sequoia sempervirens
AATGACCTTGTATATGTGCAATATAATCTTCGGTTGCGCACAAAATAGGTTAAGGAAATATCAGATGATCCAATTGATTTGGATGAGATAGATCCATACAATGATTGGACAGGGCAAGATGATCGACCTTCATTGTTTTCCGAGGATGAGATCTATGACTTTGAGCGACAGGCAATGGAGGAGGGGGGTGGATTTGCATTCTCATTGGATGACATTGAAGATGATCCTGAGGAGTCGTCATTGGCAGTGCTAGAGCCACCAGTAGTAGCCTCTACACCCAGGATGGAGGTTGAGCAGCCACAGCAGATGCCTACGACTACACCCTCTCCCGTAGTGAGAAGTACTAGACATGGGAAGAGGAAGATGTGAATTTGTAAAAGCTGAAATATATTAATGTTGTATTTACTTTCAGTTTTACAAAAACTATTTGCTATTTTCATTTTGTTTCAAACTATCAGTATCAGCGTATTGAGCATTCCACATGGGGATGCGATTTTGTATCTAATTTTCTTTCAAATCAATCAAATATAACTAGATTCAGCTTGTTTCTTCTATTTACTCATTCTATTGACTCATTGGATGCATCTTATCTTTGAATTTTGCAAAAAAAATGTGTTTTTAATGAAGTTTAAGCAATTTTTTAAGTTGCCGAGTTTTTTCCCAACTTTTGCCTAGTTTTTTCCGTACCGTTTTTTCCGGGCTTGGTGAGTTTTTCAACTATGATCCTGTTAGCCTATGGGAACCGTAGTAATAGGCTAACCCTGTCCCTCGAACCACTGGCTAGAAAGGGGACATTACACTAACAAACTAAGGTTGGTCCGATATGCCCACCAACCAATCCTTTGTGTGCTTCCTTAAGTACTCCTGGGATTTCTTCTTCCATGACACACCGCTAAAGTTCTTTGTATGATCCTATCTTATATAACAGCCCATTGATGAGCTGGAATGTTTTACTCTTTAGTACTAATTTCTTCATTCCCTCGGTGGAATCTCCTTTGGAAATGTGGAGGTAGACAAGTACTCTTCGATGCTCTCGTACCATGGGGGTAGGGCTGCAATTTGAAATAAGTGTGCATTTGGGAAGTCTTCATTTACTCCTTTTGGAGGTTCACCTAATCTTATTCTAGAGAGTTGATTGGCGATGACATGGCTCTTTCCTAGCCGAACGATGATAGTGAATGTGAGCTCTTGTAATAGGAGGAGCCATCGACTTATCTTCCCTGGATGATCAACTTGTTTACTAGGTACATGAGGGCTTGATGGTCCACGTAGAACATGAAAGGTGTAGCCAACAAGTAGTGGCTGAAATTTTGTACAACGTAGACCATCTTGAGGGCTTCCCTCTCCGTATTGTAGTTCTTCTCTACCTTCGACAACAACCTGCTTACAAAGAATACCGGGTGGTCTAACCCTTGCACTCCTACTTGTGCTAGTGTTGCTCTGATCGCATAATTTGAGGCATCAACATGCACATGGGACTTTTTACTCCAATTTGGATCCGCCAAGATTGATGAACTAATTAGTTGTACTTTTAGCTCGTTGAAGCCTTTTTCCTGATCTTCTGTCCATGCAAATGGTTGTCCCTTTCTGGTGAGTACATCTAGTGTATAGGAAATCTAGGTGAAATTTTTGATGAACCTTTTGTAGTACCTGACATGATCAAGAAATGACTTCATGCCAGTGATGTTCTACGGGGCTTCCATCTGTACAATTACCCTTATCTTGTCAGGGTTTGTCTTGAGTCCTGCTCTGCAGACGATGTGGCCAAACAACTTGTTGTGTGGTACCATGAATCGACACTTTTTCGGATTTAATGCCAATCTTGGTGCTTTGCATCGTTCCATACATTTTTTGAGTGCCTTCAAATGCTTCTCTTGGTCATTGTAGATTGACCAATCGTCGAGGAATGCCTTGAAATTCCCAACAAACATTTTATCAAAAATATGTAGGATGATTCTCTGGAAGGTTGCTGGAGCGTTGCATAACCTAAATGACATCCTAGTTGTATGCATATACTCCATCCTCAACCACAAATGTTGTCTTTAGTTTATCGTCCTCGACTATGCTTGTCTGATTATAGCTCGAGAATCTATCCATGAACGAGTACATTTCATGACCAACCACTTCATTGAGGATTGTGTCACTGTACGGGATTGGAAATGGATCCTTGATAGCCACCGCATTTAGGCTTCTGAAGTCTATGCATATCCAAATTTGTTCGGATTCTTTCTTTAGTGATATGACGATTGTGAAACCCAGTTATTGACTTCAACTTTGAAGATAATTCCTGCTTCTAACATTTTCTCAATTTCTTCTTGTACCTTAGTAGCATAGTTTTTGTTCATTCAGTACAGTCTCTTTTGTACGGGTTGTGCTCTTGGTACAAGGGGGATCTTGTGTACGCACAATTCTGACGGTATAGCTTTGAGATCTTTATATGTCCAGGCGAATGCATCTTTGTATTCCATGAATATCTTGAATGTTGCCACTTTCAGTACTGGGTCCCAATCATCCCCAACCAAGATTGTCTTTGGTTTGCCTTCATCCCCCAGGTTCACTTTTTCCATCCTTGCTTCCTTGTACTTGATTACTTTATCTCGTTCGAACTTGTGGGCTGGCGTGTCATCCAATTTTGCTATTCCCTCATATTCTCTGTACTCAACATAAAATTTATGGCTAGTCGTGGCTTTGTCTTCTTCCTCGATCTCCTTGATTTGTAGCATGATGCACTTGGGGTGGAACACTTCATAGTCTTCCATCTGCCAATGGAATAGATTGTTGAGAGAACTCGTCTTGTCCTCAAAGCAACTCTCGAGGTCAAGTACCCCTTCATCTTTAGGTTCCATGAATTTTCTTCCTTCATCTGTCTCTGACTCTCCTTTGTCAAACTTTGACTCGAAGGACGCCAATTCTTGGCTCACAACATGATTCGTTAGGTCAATGACTTACTTCCTCCTTTTGCCCTTGATGGAGAGTGTGTTTCGTTTCCAATTGTGGTCCGCCTTGGCTCCTATCAGCCACCCTCTCCCGAGTAGTGCATTGTATGCCTTCTGCAATGGGATGATGACAAAGTTCAACATAAATTGTTGTGTGTCAATGGTCACCTTCTGTGCCATGAGTGTACCTGGTGGTTTGATACCATGCTGATTGGTGCCTTCCAAGTGAAATGTTTGTGGCTAGAGAGTTGGTTTCCCGAGACACTTCCAGGTCTCCTTCGACAGTACATTCACTCTTGAACCTCCATCAATGATGGTGTTTGTAAGTTTCCTTCCCATGATTTCCATCTGTATGATGGTTGGCTTCCTCTCGATGTTCACTGTGAGTAACATTGGGTTGGGGGTTTGTTCACCTTCTAGTAGTGGTACTGCTACATCCTTGCTTAGACTTCCTTGTCGAATTTGGCTGTCACCAAGTATGTTAATAATTGCCACTCTAAGTTGTGGCATTGTCTATAGAAGATCTGTTACCTTGATAGGTATAGTTGTTTGCAACATCTGCCTTACGATCTTCTTTTCTGACTTTGACCACAATGATGTACTTGCTACGCCATTGGAGGTTCTCCTTTCCTTGGCCATTGCTTGTTCTACTTCCACTTTGGCCTCTCGAAGTCTTTTCTTCTCTATATGAGGGTCTGGTTACATGGCCTTCTTCATTTGTGCTCTAGTAATTGCTAGAACCTCCTTGTCCTCCACTTCTAGCATGTTTATACCTTTCTGTTTCGGGTAGTCGGTGTCTTCGTGATTGTCCGGTCCACACCACTTACATAACATTCCTCCTTTGCCTTGATTGTTTTGACATTCTTTGGCGAAATGACCCCATTCATTACACTTTCGACACTGGATCATGGGTCTTCCTTTAGAATCGTACTAGATTCGGCTTCTCGACCCACTCTTATTGTACCGATCATTATTTCCTCTTCTATTGCAGTACCTACCAGGAGATGCTTTATTGTTATTATTTTGTGGTTTAAGAGATGTGGTCGGAGGGGTTGATTGTTCCCCTTGGGTGAAGAGTACTTGTGTACTTCTTGTTTTTAAATTGTATGGGAATTCCTTGATGGAATGTCCTAGTACTTGATAGATGTCATAGAATGATTATTTTATACAATTATTTTTTGTGTGACCTATTTTACAGTCGGTGCACCGTAATTCTTTGGTTTCTTTTGGGTTTTCTTTGTCTGCCTTCAATTCTTTCATCACGCGCATCATATCTCATTGGAGGGCTTGAACAGTTTTAGATTTTTTGTCACTACTGTCATTTGTACTCTCATCGTCATCCATCTTTTGTTTTGTTCGAGAGGATGTTTTGTTTTCACTCTCGATGTCCATCGCCCAATTGTAAGCCTCGACTATAATGTTGGAGGTACTACCTTCATTTTCTTGCGCAATGTAATGTCCCCTGTCCTAATTTTCCCTTGAATTCGCTTAGGGATCACAAATGTCAACAAATTAGGGTTAGGATTTCATTTTAATAAACAAATCTCTCTTTTAACGATGTAATCCTAGATTGGGATCCTGCATTCACCACATAAACAATATTCCCAAATATGCATAAATACATTTGTTAGCATCAACCAATGGCCACACATTTATAGATTATCAATAATGCAACCTATTGTGAACTAGGAGGAGTAACATGGATGGGTCTGTCCAAAGCCATTGGCCAAGCCTAAGAGGTTGTATACCACAACTCTCTCTGCTGGTGACTTGTACTTGCTCTCCCCAACCACATCACAACCTCACAAGATACTTTTCCTACTGGTGGAAGCCAACGAAACTCACAAGTGGTCTAGGTCTACCACCCCTCCATGGCCCATCCCTTTCTTGGTCCGGGTGGACTTGAGTCGGACCTCCACCCATCCATGGCCCATCCTTGCCTTTGGACTGGGCGGATCTTAAATGGAATTTCCACTCATCCATGGCCCATCCTTGCCTTAGGATTGGGTGGATCTTAAGTGGGGTCTTCTAGGCACGCACCACTTTCTTAGGCCCTTCCCCCAAGCAGGTTTTCAAATAGATTCAAACACTTAGATCTATTCTTATTTATTGACATTAAGATGCAACAGTAGCTATAAATCTTATGGCTTCCTAATCATGCATAAAGAACAACATTTATAGATCCATGCCTAAAGTGTCAGATAATAATGCATATAGAATCATATTGATGCTTGGAGTAACCATTAGTCCATACATATAAGAGCAGGTCGATGCTTATGGAGAACACTTAATCAAGTGCATACGAATTCAGATTGTTGTTGTGAAGAATCCTTAATCCATCTGTTCATACTCAGAAGATATCATTAGTGTGAGACAACAAATGAGAATCCATCATATTATGGTATCATTACTTATAAGGTTCAATAATTGTTACAAGCATCATTTATTGCATACTCAATATACATATGCACATATTTCATATAAATATATATGATTGCATGCAATAGTTATGATAAAGCATACTACAGGAATGATTAATATAGATCATAGAATATATATATAAGTGCAGACCATAGTTATGTTAGATTCTATTACAAAAATAGCAATTATAAATAATAAACATACAATAACATACAATAGTTATAATGAAGCTTACCACAGTGTTGACGTGGTTTTTGCGACCGCACCAACACAGAATAAAGTTTCCCAATGGATATTCTATCCTCTCTTGAACAAAGTTTCTTGCATGCTAAGATTGCGAGATAGATCATACATTCAACTCCAAGGTTCCGAAATACTTGGAACACCCTCAGTTGGTTTGATGTGAATTGCTGTGTTCTTACGAGGGGACTTACATAATTGTTTAGGATACTTGCAGTAAACAACAGATATATGCTTTAAAGGGGATTTTCGTGCAAATGATTTGGCCTTGAAGAGCGAGTTTCCTAAAGTTAACCAGAAATATGCGGAAAGTAAATGAGTGTAGGGCCTAAGAAACTTATATTCTATTCTAAATGCAAAATATGTGGAGCTCGATTTCAGTAGACTTCAACTGAATTTCACCTAGCCTCACATCAGACAGCTTCAGTAAAATTGGTGCAATCTTCAAAGGGATAGCATGAGATATTCAGGTTACAGTTTAGCATACGTGTACCATCAAGACGACGCATACAAGCATACAAATCGCAATCGAAGTTAAATTCAAGATGATTTCCAGTCGACCACGCAAGATGAGCTTGCCATCAACAAGTTGCTAGTGGTATGGAATGAAATGAAGCTACTTCAATAAAACGCCACACATCCAAAGTAAACTACTTGCATGAAATAAAAACTATGCTACTTTATGCTACTTGGATCCGAAAGGATGAAGAGACCTTGCTAGCTATCCATGACAAAGACGAATTCCACCATCAATGAAAAGATCTATTATCATGAAAGTTTTACACAACAATCTCAACGAAAGTTTTCAAAGGGAAAACTTTCCTTCTTCTCCACACTATGCTAACAAAATGCCTACTCTCTACTATCTCTCCAAATCTCTAGTCTCTACTTATAATTCTAATGTCTAATCTCTAATTGATGTACAAATGAGGGGGATTCCCCCTTTTATAGGTAGCCTAGTCCAATGGACGGCTAAGATTACAATCAAAAGAGTGGCTAAGATTAAGCCACCTCAGCCCTAACCCTAAAAACTGCCAGAATGGGGAGTGGTGTAATAAATGAGCAAAGATTCCCACTCACTCCCAAAAATAGTAAAGGCAATCAATGCCCACAATTAGTCTTCTAGAAGATCCTCGTCCAGTAGTGCATTCCCATTCTCCTTCTCTCGGCTGCAAACTCAATGAACTTTTTGTAACCTGACCTCAACTTCACAGGCAGAAGAATGGGTGGAGCATAATCAAAGTGGAACTCTAACTGCAAATTGACGGTTCATGCCGTGCACAAGATTTTCTCCAAGCAACTAAGGAATCCTGCGTGCTTTGGATCAAGCTGGAGAAAGTGGAAGTGTTTTCGAAGTCATCTTGTACGAAGGTCTTCACCTTTGAAAAGAAAGGCACCAGCCTACCCCTCAAATTATCAATATTAACCTCATCTGGATTCAGCCGACTAGCAAATATGGCCTCGAAAGTATTCTGAACCCCATCAATGATATTAGCCATAGCCTTATGTATCCTGGCTGAATCCGTATCTTTGCATCGAAGAAACCACGTCCCATGATTGCCGAAGAATACCATCTAGAAAAGTCATACCTGTCATTCTCCTGAATGACCCCTCCATCAATCAGCAATCGCAAAGGGACATGCCTCAATGCCTCAAGACGCTGAATTACTTTGCTTTGATAAACAAAAGCATCTCCCTAGGCCTAATCAACTGCCTCCATCCGTGTCAAAATACTAGAGGCCTGCTGAAAAGCATGAGCAAGGTCCTCCATAAACTTTTCTGTCTCAGCACGAACTCCTGTAACCCATTTGTCTGCCTCCTGCGCCATCTTCCCCAACTCCAACAAGCCACTAATCTACTCTCCAGGTATCTCAGGTGGAAGCTCTATCACTGGAATTTCCTACCCATGAGGATGAGACAGCTGCTGCACATATCCTATCAAAGCCTTATGCTCTCTTTTCAACTTTTTATATTTTCCTTCCTTCTTGAATAATCTGTCCTTGAGGGCGAGGTAGGAGTTATCACACTCCTCTACAATCTGTGCACCAGTGGGGCATCCTAACTCCAAAGTTGTGACCACATAGTTTTCTGGTACTGCTTCATCTACGGTCACAATCGGCTTTGAGAACAACGCCACTGATGAAGAGTCTTTGAGAGCCATCCTCATCGAGTTGATATCTTTGAAACTTCCGTTGCTCTCTTGCTATTACGTAGATGAATCCTATTGACTCTTCCATCTCAACTGTTGGATCAATCTCCTCACTGGGGCTTCTTCTCATCCTGTCTTTGAGCCAATCAGGTACTATATACTGTATATCAAATGGCTGTTGTTCTTGTGCCTCAACTTCTCGAACTTGTTCCACCTCTACATCGATTGGTGAGGTTCATCATCCCCTCAAGTGGTTGGTATCTCACGAAACTATATCATGCGATCGTCCTCCAAGTAGTCTCTGCTCACGCTGCTGGCCGAAGTCGATGCCGGTCCCCTCATCGATTTGCTGATCCAGCGCTCTACTAGGTGCGTTGGCCTTTCGTAGCCCGGCTCTCTCGTGGAAGCGGATCATTTCTGTTACCACTTACCGCACCCTAATTCAATGCATTTCTTTGATCCAGCAAATGAAACTTCATGCAGCAGAGAGCGTGTCTCCGATGGCGTGGGCGACTCAACTACAACTCGTGGAGGCTCTGGCTGAATAGGCTCTTGCCGAACTGGCTCCTTCCTTCTAGATTCCGGACCTCGTGTGATTTGTTTCTTCTTGCCGGTAGTGGGTGTCCTGTGATCTCCCATCAAATTGTAAGTCAAAGCAATTGACCTACTCTTCAATCTGCTCACACGCCTATCAACCCATGCTCTGGTAAATGTCAGGACCGGAATAGAAAGCGTGTCCAAGTTAGCAACCTCTGGTTCTGACCAATCCGGGGGTGGAAGTGGAGTATCTCTTACTGCTGCATAATCTGGATGGACCACGTCCATGTCCTCATTCACCTGGTCTGGAACCGGAACAACTTCACACTCCCTAATCATGTTAATTGGCAACCGAGAGAACATTCTTTTCCGGACTTCAACCTCATCTGATGCATCAGCCCAATAATCCTCAATATTTGCCTTGTGTTTAAATTCCTCTGACAGTACCCATTTGATGTTGTTATGCGGATCATAGTGCTGTCGGCTGGTGTGATATGAAAAGTGATAAAATTGAAGCTCACTCTCGGCTTCTCTAGTTCCTGTAATGAAGGACATACTTCATCGGAGTTGCCCATAACAATTGGGAAGTCAACACCTCCCTTCTTTTTTTTCTGGATTTTATCGTAGGCAACCAATTGCCTAGATATCTCTAACATCAATATTTTATTGGTTGGGTACTTAGGCAGTCTATATGGATATGACGAAAATCCTTGCAGCCTTATGTAAGAAAACTTCGGAAACTGAATAAACCAGCACCCATACCTTTCAATCAATTCCTGGGCTTCTCTCAAGATCCTGTGATGCATCCGCTCCTGAAGTGTTCTTGTGATGTGCATGGTGAAAGCGTCATTTGCACGCTTGTAGTGAGTAGTACTAGTCAAATGCAATTGCGGACAAGCCTCATGAATTTTAAACTGGTGAGAGCCACAACCAACAGGTTCCTTGTATGAAAATCCCCGATACTTCGTCATACGAGCCAGCATGTAAATGATGTAAGAGGTCATATAAAATGTCTTCGTTCTTCTTAAGCTCAGGAGCTGCTCGTGCAAGTGGTCACTGATCATTGCAACCCAATTGACGTAATCTTTTCCTTCTAGCATGAGGTTGATGTAGTAGAACATCCATGGCTCGAAAATAAATGACTGCGGGCAACCTTCAACTCTGCTCAGCATCATAATGAGATCACAGTACTCCTGTTTCAAGTCATCAGCTATGATTTGCTTTGGCAACTTCGTCCGAGAGGGCTTAGGGTTGCTTATCCACTGAGTATTGATTGTCCCTGTACATCTCTCGAATGCTGAAGCATACATTCGTTCAGCTCGTTCTGTGGACTTGTAAATCATGTTTTTATGCACTGGGATTCCAAAAGCTTCGCCAATAGCTAATGGAGTGAGGTTGGCGAGCACTTGTCCATCTGGTGACATGATTGATCTGTGATCTTTTTCATAACAGTTGGCGCACTCCATCATCAGTTATGAACACTGAATGGCTGGTGGAAAACTAGCAGCTGTGTATAACCCACTTCGAATGATGTTGTGTGAAGTGTTCGAAGGTTGATGACCACCAAATCCCAGCATTCTTTTTCTGAAAGTTTCCAAGTTGACAGAGCCTAAATTTGTATCTGTCAGCTTGCCCAACTTTGAAGTGAACTTTGATTCTGGGATGAATGTCTTGCTCAGTTTCTTTATAACAGCTTGCCTGGATGCACCGTTGTTGTCCTTGCCAGTTGTCCTTGCTTCAGCCATCTGCAAAATAATAGACATCCATCAGCAAATTAATTCATAAAATAAATACAACATTGTGCAGGAGTTGCCAGTCGACTTTGAGAAGCTGCAATAACATTTCTTATTCGCAAACCTCAGCTTCTTCTCTAACAGGTTTCGAACTTCAATCACTTAGAAACAAGTTCCCAAGCAAGCTTCAGTGACTTCACTACTTTCAGCAACTTCAATCAGCAATCTGAACTTTTGTAAATTCGTACTTCACACTCAGCAAGTGCGTACTTCACACTCAGCAAGTGCGTACTTCACAAGCTTCAGCAACTTCGCTCTTTGAATTCACACTTCTTCAATTTCAAATCAGCAAGTTCGCACTTTTTAAACTCTCAGCAATATCCTCTTTAAATCGAAATTCCTTCACTTCAAGGCGTCCTTCTCAGCCTCAACAATATGATTTTCTTCAAGCCTCAGCAAATTCGAACTTTAGCAATCCAGAACTTCCAACGCCTTTCACTCAGCAACTCCCAGACTTAGCAAAATTTCGAACTTCTCAAGCTTCAGCAATCCAGTCCTCAGCAACTCACTGCAATATTGAACTTAGAGCAAATCGAATTCTCCTCAACTGTGAAAAAGAAGTGAGAAACTTCTCAATTTTATAGCAAAAATCGAATTCTAGAAGGAGCTAAGTTTAGGTAGTGCATTAAATTTCCACTACTCCACTTCAAGAATTCAAATTTTCCCTCTCTGGTATTTCTGACACTTGTCCGAGAATCTCATCCTTCTAGAAGTTCAACTTTGACTGGCATCTTTTGAATTCACTTTGAAAATATTTAATTTAAACTCATCATTCAACAATTTTACCAGCCGGAGCTCTGTCACTTGAATTCAAATTTTACTTCTCTTCAACTCTGGAAAACTCATCTGTGAAGGACTGGATTAAAATCATCTAGGCGACTCATTTCGAATTCATCGTTCAAAACATTTTATTTCAAAAACCATTTTATTCAAATTTGGCTTAGAAATTTTAAAATTTTCCTTAGGAAAATTTCACAATTCAAGTGCCGATTAAATTCTTCATCCAAAAAGCGTTGGTGAAGTGCAGAAGACATGGAAATCCCTTTCTCATCGAAGATCATCAGTACCCAGAAGAAAATTTTCTACGGAATGCGTCGAATCCATGGGTACCCAACGAACGGGTTCATTTAAATTTTTTAAATTTTGAACCTTAGAAAAATATTTGTTTAACCAATTTAAATCCGTTCTTCACATCTGTGAATATCTTGAGTTGCTCTGACTTGAGAAATTTTTTAATCTGTCTTGCAATGCCAATATCTCTGACTTCATCTATGGAAAATTTGCTCGAGCTTCAGGAAGAATTTTATCTCCTCCAGAGTCTAGGCGTATTTTCTAAGGAAGAAAATACTTTGCCTTAGAAAAATTTTAAATCATCTTGAAAATTTTGACTTAGAAAAAAAATTCGCCTTGAAAAATTTTTATATCCAACTTTGATCACTTTGCCTGTGAGAGAAATTTATTTCACTTAGAAGATCCTCCTGCAAGCACATCATATTTTACTTTCATCATCTTCAACGCCTTAGGAAAATTTTTATTATTTTGCAACTCCAGCGTCTTAGCAATATTCATCAACACCATCTTGTATTTTATTTCACCACCCTAGGCGCATAGCATACTTGAAGAAGATTAAAACCACGCCTTGCACTTTATTCACCCTTGGCAATATTTTCTAACACCTTGGCACTTACCACCTTGGGTGCATTTAACACTTGAAGAAGAATATTGCCCACGCCTAGCATTTATCTTGTCTTTACCACGCCTTGGAGTATTTTATTCACCTTTTACCTCATTTGCCACCCTACATTCACTTTTACTATCCTCAACTTGGGCGCATTTTGGCTTGCATGAAGGATGACTCTTCAACTTCTCCGTTTTTGTCTTCACTTGACCTCATTTGGGCGCATTTCCTCATAGGTGAAGGATGAAAATTGTTAACTTGTTGACTTCTTTGGACTTGGGCGCATATAGATGGGTGAGGAGGACGAATTTCTTTGACTCCTTTGACTTGCCATCCTTCTTGGGCGCATTTGAGCATATGTGGTGGATGAAACTTCCCACGCCTAGCATGTGACCCTTCACCTTCTTTGTTTTTGTCTTTACATGCCTTGTTTTGGGCGCATTTTGCTATGGGAGAAGGATAAAACATGTTGACCACTTTGACTTCTTTTTGGGTGCATTTCCACCTAGCTGCAGGATGGGCGCATTTAGGGGGTGGTGGAGGACGAGTTCTACACTTAGAAAATTTTCTTGCTATCAACTCTCAAGGTGGGCGCATTTTGCTATATGTGCAGGACGAACTTCATACTTAGAATTTTTTTAGCATTGAAGCTTGCATGTGAGAGGGCGCATTTTACCCCTTGAGCAGGACGAAATTTAATACTTAGAAAATTTTCATGCTTCTTCATCAACTTGGGCGCTTTTCAGGTAGCTGCAGGATGAAGTTCCAGACTTAGCCACTTTTCCTTGTCTTCGCCAGTTTATCCATGCCCTGCTATTTATAGTAAGTCCCTCGATTTTTACACCTCTGAAGCTCAGAATGATTTGAAATTTCAAACACTGCATCCTCACGACCTTGTTACCCTGTTGACACTGCTATTTTTAGTCGACTTGCTATTTTTAGCCCATTTCTGAAGGTGATTTACTATAAATAGTAACTGCTTGTTTCTGACATCTTCACAGCTCCGATTGACTTGAAATTTGAATGACGCGCTCCTCACCACGTGACCTTCCCACTGACATCAGCGCATGCAGTTGATTTGCTATTTTTAGCCTGTTTCCAAAACGACTTACTATAAATAGTAAGTGCTCCGTTTGTCTTCAAATTTTACCAGCAGATAGCCTGAAGGATGCTGATCGCGGTGGTATACCTCGGTTTTCAAAATTTTTGACCTTTTTATGCCTTTTTTTGGGTCCCGAAGCTAGAAACCCTAATTTGCTCTGCATGCATATCAAATGATCTCTGTTTGTCCTTGTTTCTGATGCATGGTGATCAACTCGTGATTTTGAAGTGCTGGGAAGCGGCTGCCGGGACGTACCTGCTAAAAGTAGTAAGTTCCTTACTGAGTGATTATCTCTGTTTGCATGTCACATCATTGCGAAACTCTCGAAAAACCCATAAGGAATCATCCGACATGCAAAGAAACCCTGACATGCAAACCCTAAAAATAGCCTCGGAAGGCTGAACTCTAAAAGTTGTCGTCTCATTTTGCATGTTACATTGTCGCGAAGGTCTCTGAAAACCCAGAAGGAATATGCAGACATGCGTTGAAAAACTCTGCATCCAAGCCCTGAAACCTGCTCCGGAAGCTGAACTGCTAAAAATAGAAAGTTGTCTGTTTCGGCTCAAATTTTGCACACGAGCAGCTTGATGTGTTCTGAATGCAGTGTGACTATCGGAATTTCAAAAATGTTGAAGGATTGCCTGTAATCGCACGCTTACTAAAAATAGTTAAGTACTCAGAATTTGATGAAAATTCAGTGGAAGCTTGCTGGAAGCACTCTGATACCAATGTTAGTCTCTGTTTTCAATTTATTCACCTTATTCGACCTCAAATTGACCAGGAAGTTCAAAACCCTAATTTTATGGATTTGGCCAAATTCACATTTAAGCTCACAAACGGGAAGGTCCCCGGAAAGGCAGACCACAAAAAAGAGATAGACAAAGAGAGAGAGACAAGAACCAAAGCCAAAAAGACCAGAATGGAGCAAAAATTAGGGGGTCCCCATTTTGAATGGGGCGATGTGTGAAAAGGTCACAACACACAGTTTGCTGTTCTCTTTTTGTGATCAGATTTTCAGAGAATATTATTTTCTGCCAGTATATATTCTTTTTCTATTCCATGCCCCTCTCCATTCCTAACCTCATTTTATATCCTCTACGCTGGAGAAAGAGATGCGGTTTCATAAGGGTGGTGCCTTTTTGTTTGGGAGGGACGTGATTCTTGTTTTGATCACTGCCTTCCAAACAGCTATTACCCTTTTGATGAGTCACTGCCTATGCTTGCAGCATTTAGTAAACTTTGAATGTTTCTTGTTTTAATATATTTTAATTATTATTATTTATATTGGTTTTGTGTGTTATATATTTATATTTATTTTTACAATATTATCTTTTTATAATATTTAATATCTATATTTTGGTATTCACAATATTATATTTATATTTATAATTTTGATAATAGTCAATGTTTTAATATGTATTTTGTTTATCTTCTTTCCGATGT
Source organism: Sequoia sempervirens (assembly GCA_007258455.2). NCBI lineage: Eukaryota > Viridiplantae > Streptophyta > Pinopsida > Cupressales > Cupressaceae > Sequoia > Sequoia sempervirens. The sequence continues at coordinate 14,300 of VDFB02071285.1, forward strand.
TTTTTATCTCAATGCTACAATTTCGGGAAGATGACACACAACAAGGGAATTAGTCTTTTGATGAACTACCGCTTCTTTAGTCCATCGGTCACTGAGTTCTCTAACTTTACCGACAATTCTTTGAGCCTCCGATTGTAAACTCGTACATTTTCATGTTTTCCTTGTTTTGTGCTAGAGATCTCGGTGACGATCTCATTGTCATCCCGTAATAGTTTGAACTTTGCCTCATGCTTTTCTCTGTGTCCTATGAGGCCGTCTTTTGCTGCCAATTCGGTGAACGAATTGATTGCTATGCCTCGTCTAGGAATGCTCTCAACCAATAATCTTTATCTTCTTGATTGCTCGTTATCCATATGGTCTCACAAGTTTTGCAATGTCTCACTCGATCCTTTGACCCATTCCCCATAAATTTTGGCAATTTTTGCCTTTCCACACTTGAACTGGCTGGCGGAGTCACCATTTTCCTTCCTTGATAGTCTCCCCATCTATTGGACCTGTTTGGACTGTTTCGCTTGGTATGTTCCAGTGTCTGTACTGCACTCACGGCCACGTACGAGTCCGCCACTCATCCACCTTCAATGTCCTTTGCACTTTGAGTATCCTGGGGGTTGTTCTTACACTACCTCTATCCGAGGGTCTTCAGTTCGGATCCTCCAATTCTTGATTCTTTTCCCAATATGGATAGTTCTCAGATATGACGTATACTATTTTCAATTTCTCTGGTTAATTCATTTTCAGAGTCTCTTTCTTCTTCGTCGTCCGATACTATTTCTACGGACGGTTGTCTTGGTTGGTTGGCAAGGTTTTGGTTTGTTTCTTTGGCATGGTCTTGGTTTGTTTCTTTGACGATTCTTCTTAATTGTCTTTGTTGTTCCTCTTGTTCTTTTACTCTCAGGGATCTTTGTACCCATTCTTCTGATGATTCCTGACTTCTTGGAATTCAGTTCCTGTCTTTACTTGGTTGTACAAGTATTAATTTCCAAGAGTACACCTATGACTAGTGTCACGCTCTTCCTCCTCCCATTTGTTTCACTCTTCATATTGTTGTAGTATTTGTTGTCTTCTTTGTTCTCTGTCCTTGTCTGCCCGAAGATCTTGGAGTATGATGTAGTGACGTACGATCAATCTTGATAGTCTATCAAGAAGGTGGTTGACTTTTAGGATAACAGTTAGATTGTCCCAGATGGTTGCCTGATGGATCTCACCTGAGATCTTCCCTTTGCACATGTTTCTTCTGTAAGATATCCCATAGGTTTATGAGGTCTTCTGTTAATTTGTCTTCTCTTTCTTTGGTTGCTTGCACTAGCTCTTCTATTGGCTAACCCATTACGACGCCATGATTCTTGTCTATGTGTTGTGTATGAGATTTTATATCGGCAACAACACGAAATGTTTACTCGCTTATTCTACTTGAAGGATTTACAGAGTAAATGAAAATATTAGACTTACAAAACATAAATTAATAACAACCATGTTTCCGAAGATATAGCTTTATTCTCATTCATTCACGAATATGTAATAAGTAAATGAACATCATAACAACAGTCCCTGACTATGAACAACAAGTACATATAAATAGTAGACCAATGTTGGTTAAGACTACCAACTCTCAGTAACTACCAACCGACTATAACAACCATTGGGGACTAATATGTAAATACAAAACATAACTATTTATTACTTAGCCGACTAAAACATATTCAATTACTTTCAGCCAACTACAGTGATGGATATGAGAGCAAATGGAGGTACTATTGGTGAGGTAGGAAGAGGAAAAATCAAGGGATGTGATATAGATTTAGTCCCCAAGGTTACAAAATTCAAGTTGGTGACAAGAAAAAGCATAAAGTCTCCTTTCCTCTAATTGAATCCTAGAACTCAGTTTACTTCTATTCTCACTTCTCCTTCTCTTGCTTCTCATACTTCTCCCATTCCTCCTCCTCCAAGGTTCCATCAAGTCACTTGTTTTTCATTCTCCACCTTTTGTACCTCAGAATGTTGCCTTAGCATCCGCATCCAAAACCCTTTCTATTCTGTCTCTTACTCCTTAACATCCTTTTCAAAATTTACTATCTTCCATTCCTTCTACCATTCATCCTCCCAAATCCCAATCACAACCATTCTTTTTTCCATGGGAAGTCCTCCTAAGAGACAAGAAAATGAAAGAGAAAAGTTTGAATTGGTGAGATTTAAGGTTATAAAAAAGAGGAAGGTTATTCCTTCATACCAAAACTTTTTTAGCACTCACATCTATTCCTATGGATTCAACCCCATAAGGAATGAAAAAGCAAATGAGGCTGAAACATGATATAGAAGCTCACTTGATTATGTTGACAATTATTCCTTCTAGGGGAAAAACAATACATGATATTGAGATCATAGATTTTCAGGTTGTAGAGACTGATTTAGGGTCAAATTTATGGTGAGGGGATATAAATTTATATGAGATTGCCTGTAAGAACCTCAAAACAAGGGTTCACAAAGATGGTGAGGACAAGGCAGCCCTCAAGGCCAAAAACAAACTACTTCGGGAATTTATTGCTCACCTTCTACAACCCATTCCAAACCCTACAGGATTTGAACCACAGGTTTTGTACTCTAGTTAGTAATAGAGACTACTAGATCAGATAGTTGCACTCAGAAAGAACATAAAAAAGTGGATTGACAAAAAATTTCAACAGGGGACAAAGATGTTAGAGAGACTTTATGCTTTATTGGCTAAAGCAAAGATAGTGAAACATAAGATTTTTGAAGTGGAGTGTAGCATGGTGGGTAAGGTCTTTGCTTATGAGCATTTCAAAGGAAAGCTCAAACATGTCAACACTCCTAGATTAGTAAAGCTAATGAAAATGGGTGTTTTGATAAATGTGAAGGAAGATTATGGTTTTACTTGGATAAGACAATGCAAAATTTTTATTTGACTTCTTGGTGAAGCTTTTACCACATTAGGAGGTCAAAAAAGTTAAGTGAGGTGGTGGAAAAGCACATTTCCACTTTTATTACTACCATTGCATGTGTATTTGCTGACAAGAATGGTATGGAAATTGAACTTGATGAGGTGCAAACTTAGTTTTCAGCGATTGGTAAAGAACATTCTTGGAGGGGCACACCACATAGAAAACATGGATATGCTAGCCACTATTGCTATATATGTTCAGGAGGGTGAGGAAGAGTTGGCTGAGATAGATGTGTTATTGATAGAGGTTGGTTGTGTTAGATATATAGGTGCTTTAGATGGATTCTGTGACAATGCCTAGGGTTCAGAGGTTTTTGGGCAAATTTTAGAGAGTTATGGATGCTGCTGCTTTGCGAGGCTGTAATCTCCCCTATTTGGGATTACCCTAAATCTGCCTTGATTTGTGGAAGATATCCTTTTATGATGGTCTAGTGTTCATATTGCATTCTTTTTCTCCTTTTCCTGATCAATCATAGGATAAAGACATTCATAAATTTATTCATTTTTCTATCAAATAATCAGAATTACCTATAAGGCTCAATAATTGCTACAAGTATCTTTATTGTATAATCGTATTATATATATACAATAATGTCAATGGAGCATATCATATCCGCAGTGTTATAAGATAACTAGTAGCATGCATGATTTATTATTCCCCATGCAATCAATAAAAAAAAAAAGATAACATTAAATAAATAGCATCATGTATGAATTACTATTAATTAGACTTGTTGTGACCTTTTCACACATCGCCCCATTAAATGGGGACCCCTAATTTTGCTCCATTCGGTCTTTTGGCTTGGGTTTTTCTCTCTCTCTCTCTCTCTCTATCTCTTTTCTGATGTCTGCCTTTCGAGGATTGTGCCCGTCTGAGCTTAAGCGTAAAATTGACCAAGTCTGAAAATTAGGGTTTCACCTTTCCTTGGTTAGTCCGAGGTCGAATAGGGTGAGTAAATTGAAAATTGAACTTAACATTGATGTTAGCATGCTTCCAGCAAGCTCTCAGCAAATTTTCATTAAATTTCGAGTACTTACTATTTTTAATAAGTATGCAATTGCTGTGCAACGCCGCGATTTTTGAGATTCCGATACCACACCGCATTCAACATCAGTTGCTCGCGGCGAAAAATTTGAGCTGAAACGTGGAACTTTCTATTTTAGCGCTCATGTTCTCGGGCGACATTCCAGGCTCGGGGATGCAGAAGTTTCTTTTTGCATGTCCGATATTCCTTCGGGTTTTTCGAGACCTTCGCCGATGGTATAACATGCAAAGCGAGACGACAACTTTCAGAGTTCAGCCTTCCGAGGCTATTTTTAGGGTTTGCATGTCAGGGTTTCTTTTGCATGTTGGATGATTCTTTATGGGTTTTTCGAGACCTACGCAATGGTATGACATGCAATGATAGGGTCACTCAAGAAGGAACTTATCATTTTAGCGTGTATCCCGGCAATGCCTCCCCGTTAATTCAATCATGAGTCGACATCGCAATGCAACGTAAACGAGGACAAACAGAGATCACTTGATAATGCGATGCAGAGCAAATTAGGGTTTCCAACCGAGCCCCGAAAAGAGGGGTAAAAGTCAGAATTTTCGAAAACCAGTGTAAACCACCGCTATCAGCATCTTTCAAACTATATGTTGGTAAAATTTGAGGGCAAACGGAGCACTTACTATTTATAGTAAGTCATTTGGAAACAGGCTAAAAATAGCAAATCGTGCATACCGATGCGCAATAAGGTCACGCGGTGAGGATTACCATTCAAATTTCTGCTTCAACCGGAGCTGTGGAGATGTCGAAGCAAGCAGCTACTATTTATAGTAAATCACCTCCAGCTAAAAATAGCAAAGCCGACTAAAAATACAAAGGTCAACAGTGGTGACAAGGTCGTGGAGATCCAATGTTTGAAATTCCCCAAGTCATCTCCGAAAGCCTGATGCAAAATGAGAGGGCTTACTATAAATAGCGTGGCATGGATAAATCGCGAATGAATTAAAATTTTCTAAGTGTTGAAGATATCCTCCACCACTTCCAATGCGCCCATCCCCGCTTCACCGTGATGAAATGCCCAAAGTTCAGAAAGTCAAAGAAAAGTCAACATTTCTCATCCTCCTCGCTTCTAGCCCAAATGCTCTCAAGCTGATGAAGACCTGATAAAAATTTTCTAAGTATAAAACTCGTCCTTCTGCCTATCCAAAATGCGCCCATCCTTCAAGCATAGCAAAAGGCACCCATGAAGCATAAGGTCAAAGAAAGTCAACGTTTTTCATCCTGTAGCTAGGCCAAAATGCGCCCATGCTTGGAAAGTCAAGAAAAGTCAACAATTTTCATCCTGTAGCTATGCCAAAATGCGCCAACCTTGAAGCATGAGAGTTAAAAAAATTTTTAAGTGTTGAATTCGTCCTCCTCACCCCTCCAAATGCGCCCATCCTCCTAGGTGGAAATGTGCCCAAAAAAGAAGTTAAATGAGTCAAAAATTTTCATCCTTCTCCCTAGCTAAAATGCGCCCAAAACAAACCATGTGAAGACAAAAACAAGGAAGGTGAAAGGTCACAAAAGGACGTGGTAACATGTTTCATCCTCCTCTACATGAAAAATGCGCCCAAATGAGGTCAAGTGAGGACGAAAACGGAGAAGTTGAAGAGTCATCCTCCTGCCTAGGCAAAATGCGCCCAAATTGAAGGTGGTAAAAGTGAATGTAAGGTGGTGAATGAGGTAAAAGTGTTAGAAAATACTCCAAGGCGTGGTGAAAGTAAGGTAAATGCTAGGCGTGGTTGCTATCCCTCCTCAAGTCCTATATGCGCCCAAGGTGGTAAGTGTCATAAGATGTTAGGAAATGTTCTAAGGTGTGTAAGGTGAAACCAAAATGCTAGGCGTGGTTTTAATTTTCTTCAAGTATGTTATGCGCCTTGAGTATGAAATGAAATATAAGATGAGGTGATGAAAATTTTTCCTAAGGCGTGGAGCTTCAAGTGAAGATATTTTCCAAGTGTGAAATAAAATGTGAGATGATGAATAGAACAAAGTTGCTAGGCGTTGAAATTTTCAAAATAATAAATTTTTCCTAAGGCATTGAAGATGTTGGAAGTTAAAATGATGTGCTTGCAGGAAGATTTTCGAAGTAAAGTTGATGATTTTCTCATAGGCAAAGATGAGCAAGATTGAATAAAATTTTCAAGATGATTTAAAATTTTTCTAAGGCAAAGTATTTTCTTCCTTAGAAAATACGCCTGGAGTTCAAGGTGGTGAAATTTTTCTTCTTGAAGCCCGAACAATTTTCCAATGGCAGTCAGAACGATGATAATGCAGGATGAATTTAAAATTTCTCGAAATGTATAAACACAGATGATCGGGCTGCATGAAGAACTAATTTAAATTGAGGAAGTAATATTTTTCTAAGGTTCAAAAATTTAAAAATTAAATGAACCTGTTCGTTGGGTACCCATGGATTTGAAGCGTTCTGGAGAAAATTCTCTTCTGGGTACTGGACATTTGTGATGATAGATGGATTCCCATGTCTTCCGCACTTCGCCAACACTTTTTCAGTGAAGAATTCAGTTAGTGCTCAAATTGTGAAATTTTCCTAAGGAAAATTTAAAATTCTCTAAGGCAAAAATGAATAAAATGTGTTTTCAAGATGAATTTCTCCAGACAACGAATTTGAAGTGAATTGCCTAGATGATTTCGATCGAATTCTTCATAGATGAATTTTCCAGAGCGTCAGAGATGATTGAAATTTAAAATTTGCAGGACAGAGCTTCGGCTGGGGAATTAAATCGATTTAAAGATAAATTTAAATTAGAATTTTTCGAAAGTAAATTAAAAGATACCAGTCAAGGTTGAACTTCTAGAAGATTGAGATTCTCAGACAAGTGTCAGAAATACCAAAGAGGGAAAATTCAAATTCTTGAAGTGGAGTAGTGGAAGTTTAATGTACTGGCTAAAATTGACACCTTCTAGAATTCGATTTTTGGCTATAAAATTGAGAAGTTTCTCACTTGATTTTCACAGCTCGAGAAGTGCGAATTTGCTCTGAAGATTGTTGCTAAGTATTGCTGAAGCTTGAGGAGTTCGATTTTTTTTTTTGCTAAGGCTGAAGTGAAGCTGAGAAGGACGACTTGACTTGGTTGTTGAGCTCCAAAATCTGAAGTGAATGATTGCTAAATAAATTTTGACTTAAAGAGGAGTTTGCTGAGGTCTGAAACTTGTTCTATTGTTGAAGCAGGAGGTGCGCACTTGCTGATTAAAGAGGTGCGAATTTTCTTGAGTTGTGGATGAAGCTTGATTTGTTGCTGAGGTTTGAAGTTGCCAGTGAAGGAATTTCGATTTGAGGAGGATATTGCTGAGAGTTTAAAAGGTGCGAACTTGCTGAGCTAAAGAAGTCCGAATTTATGATTGCTGATTGAAGCTGCTGATTGCCAGTGTGAAGTGGGCGACTTTATTAAAGCTTGAATTTGCTAAGTTGCTGAAGTTAAAGTTTACTTAGAAATCTTTCTAAGTATTGAAGCTCGAATTTATTGAAGAAGAAGTTGAGGTTTGCAAACGAGATATAATATTGCAACTTCTTGAAGTCGACTGGCAGCCCTTGCACTATATTTTATTTTCCTAAGTTAATTTGTTGATGAATGTTTGTTGTGTTGCAGATGGCTGAGACTAGGGCGACTGGCAAGGATAACAATGGTGCATCCAGGCAAGCAGTTATAAAGAAGCTGAGTAAGACATTTATGCCATAGTCAAAATTCATTTCGAAGTTGGGCAAGCTGACGGATACCAACTTGGGCTCCATCAACCTTGAAACTTTCAAGAACAGAATGCTGGGGATTGGTAGTCATCGACCTTCGACTACTTCGCACAATATTGTTCGAAGTGGGTTATATGCAGCTGCTGGTTTCCCACCAGCCATTCAGTGTTCGGAGCTGATGATGGAGTGCGCCAATTGCTACGAGAAGGAACACAGATCAATTATGTCACTAGATGGCCAAGTGCTAGCCAATCTAACTCCTTCAGCCATTGGTGAAGCTTTCGGGATTCCGGTGCACAGGAACATGGTTTATAAATCCAGAGAGCGAGCTGAGCGAATGTACGCTTCTGCATTCGAGAGATGCACGGAGACAATCAACACTCACTGGATGAGCAGTCCCAAGCCTTCTCGTACAAAGTTGCCAAAACAAATTATTGCAGATGACTTGAAACAGGAGTATTGTGACCTCATTATGATGCTGAGTCGAGTTGGAGGTTGCCCACAATCATTCATTTTTGAGCCTTGGATGTTCTATTACATCAACCTCGTGCTGGAAGGAAAGGACTCCGTCAACTGGGCTGCAAAGATCAGTGACAATCTACACGAGCAGCTCCTGAGCCTGAGAAGAACTAAGACGTTCTATATGAGCTCTTACTTCATCTACATGCTGGCTCGTATGACGAAGTATAGAGGGATTTCTTACAAGGAGCCTATTGGTTGTGGCTCTCACCAGTTCAAAATCCATGAGGTGTGTCCACAGTTGCACCTGGCTAGTACCACCTATTACAAGCGTGTCAATGACGCCTTCACCATGCATATCACGAGATCGCTTCAGGAGTGGATGCATCACAGAATCTCGAGAGAGGCCCAAGAATTGATTGAAAGGTATGGGTGTTGGTTTATACAGTTTCCGAAATTTTCTTACATAAGGCTGCAAGGTTTTTCATTATATCCATATAGGCTGCCTAAGTACCCTACGAACAAAATATTAATGTTAGAGATATCTAGGCAATTGGTTGCCTACGATAAGATTCAGAAGAAAAAGAAGAAGGGAGGTGTCGACTTCCCAATTGTTATGGGCAATTCAGATGAAGTGTGTCCTTCAATACAGGTAGCCAGAGAAGCCGAGAGTGAGCTTCAATTTTATCACTTTTCATATCACACCAGTCGACAGCACTATGATCCACATAATAATATCAAATGGGTACTGTCAGAGGAATTCAAACACAAAGCAAATATTGAGGATTATTCGGCTGATGCATCGGATGAGATTGAAGTCAGGAAAAGAATGTTCTTTCGGTTGCCAATTAACATGATCAGGGAGTGCGAAGTTGTTCCGGTTCCAGACCAGGTGAATGAGGATATGGACGTTGTCCATCCAGATTATGCAGCAGTGAGAGATACTCCGCTTCCGCTCCCGGACTGGTCAGAACCAGAGGTTGCTTACTTGGTCATTAATCTCTATTCCGCTTTGACATTCACTAGAGCATGGGTTGACAAAGGGTGAACAGTTGAAGAGTAAGTCGATTGCTTTGACTTTATTACAATTTGATGTGGAGATCGAAACCCACCAACGGCAGGTAAAGAAACAGATCACACGAGTCCGTAGAGTCCAAGAAAAGAGCCGGGCCTCGGCAGAGCCTATCTCGGCCGAACCTCCTAATGAAGCAGTTGAGTCACTCCACGCATTGGAGACACGCTCTCCAAGTATACAGGAGGTCTCTTTATTCGCTGATCAGAGGATTGCATTGAATCAGGTGCAAGTGGTATAGGATAATATTCAGCCTCCACAGAGAGAGTCGGTTGGCTGTGAGGTCAACGCACCTAGTAGGGTTGATTAGCAAGATGATGAGGGGACTACCGGACCCTCGGCCGCAGAAAGTTAGAGACTTTATGGAGGATGATGATGATATAGTTCTCGTGGAGACACTCACCACTTGAGGACGATGAGCCCTCGCTGCACGATGTAGAGGCCTAACAAGTTTGAGAAGCTAGATATCAAGCATACACTTTGATATACAATATACAGTACCTGATTGGCTCAGGGATAGGACGAGGAGAAGCCCCAGCAAGGAGATTGATCCAGCAGTTGAAATGGAAGAGTTCTTGAACAGGATCAGTGCACCTCCACAAAAGAAGAGAGCACGAAAGTTTTCGAAGATATCAACTGATGAGGATGGTTCCCGTACCCTTCACATGGCTGTGCCACAGGTTGATTGTGACCGAGATGAAGCAGTGCCAGAGAATTACGTGGTCACAACTTTGGAGTTAGGATGCCCCACTGGTGCAAAGATTGTAGAGGAGTGTGATAACTCCTACCTCGCCCTCAAGGACAGATTATTCAAGAAGGAAGGAAAGTACAAGAAGTTGAAAAGAGAGCATAAGGCTCTAATTGGATATGTGCAGCAATTGTCTCGTTCTCGTGGGCAGGAGATTCCAGTGATAGAGCCTCCAGCAGAGATACCTAGAGAGTCAATCAGTGGATTGTTGGAGTTAGGGAAGATGGCACAGGAAGCAGACAAGTGGGTCATAGGAGTTCGTGCTGAGACAAAAAAGTTTATGGAGGACCTTGCTTTTGCTTTTCAGCAGGCTTCCAGTATTTTGGCACGGATGGAGGCAGTTGATCAGGCTTGGGGTGATGCTTCTGTCTATCAGAGCAAAGTAATTCAGCGTCTTGAGGTATTGAGGCATGTTCCATTGCGATTGCTGATTGATGGAGGGGTCATTCAGGAGAATGACAGGTATGATTTCTCCAGATGGTATTCTTCAGCAATCATAGGACGTGGTTTCTTCGACGCAGCACAGGCGGATTCAACTAGGGTACAAAAGGCTATGGCCAATATCATTGATGGAGTTCAGAATACTTTTGAGGCCATATTTGCTAGGCGGTTGAGTCCAAATGAGGTAAATATTGATAATTTGAGGGGTAGGCTGGCGCCTTTCTTTTCTGAGGTGAAGTCCTTCGTACAAGATGATTTCGAGAACACTTCAACTTTCTCCACCTTGATCCAGAGCACGTAGGATTCCTTGGTTGCTTGGAGAAAATCTTGTACAAGGCATGAACATTCAGTCACAGTATTGGAGTTTCAGCTAGATTGCATTCCACCCATTTCAGTTCAGGAGGTTGAGGCTGTACTTGGCAGATTCGTTGAGTTTGCAGCCAGAGAGAAGGAGAACGGGAATGCACTATTGGACAAGGATCTTCTAGAAGGCTGATTGTGGGCATTTATTGCCTTTACTATTTTTGGGAGTGAGTGGGAATCTTTGTTCATTTATTACACCACTCCCCATTCTGGCAGTTCTTAGGGTTAGGGCTGAGGTGGCTTAATCTTAGCCACTCTTTTGATTGTAATCTTAGCCGTCCATTGGACTGGGCTACCTATATAAGGGGGAGTCCCCCTCATTTGTAACACATTACATTAGACATTGGATCAGACATTAGCATTAGAGCTAGAGCTAGAGGGTAGAGCTTAGTAGACATTTTGCTTAGCATAGTGTGGAGAAGAAAGAAAGTTTTCCCTTTGAAAACTTTTGTGGAGATTGTTGTGTAACACTTTCATGATAATAGATCTTTTCATTGATGGTGGAATTAGTCTTTGTCATGGATAGCTAGCAAGGTCTCTTCTTCCTTTCGGATCCAAGTAGCTTAATTTTCATCTCATGCAAGTAGTTTACTTTGATATGTGGTGTTTTATTGAGGTAGCTTCATTTCATTCCATACCACTAGCGGCTTGTTGATGATAAGTTCGCCTTGTGTGGTCCACTGGAAATTGTCTTGAGTTTCACTTCGATTGTGATTTGTATACTTATATGCGTCGTCTTGATGGTATATGTATGTTAAATTGTAATTTGAACATCTTTTGCTATCCCTTTGAAGATTGCACTAATTTCGTTGAAGCTGTCCGACGTTAGGCTAGGTGAGATTCAGTCGAAGTCTGCCAAAATTGAGCTCCACATATCCTGCATTTAGAATAGAATATAGGTTTCTTAGGTCTTACACTCATTTACTTTCCGCACATTTCTGGTTAGCTTTAGGAAAACGAACTCATTGCCAAATCATACGCACAAAATCCCCTTCAAAATCCTCCACCTGCTGTTAACTGCAAGAACCTTGAAGAAGTGTGTAAGTCCCCTCGTGAGAACACAACAATTCGCATCAACCAACTGAGGGTATTCTAAGTATTCAGATCCTTGGAGTTGAACGTGCGAACTTTCTCGCAATCTTAGCGCACGGAATACTTTGATCAAGAGAGAACAGAATAGCCTTCAAACTACTTTGTTCTTCGGCTGATTGGTACGGTCACAAAAGCCACATCAACAAGACTATTATTTAAATCCATGATGTATTTATCAACATCATTATTTAAATGTAGAAACATTTATCTAACTTATTATTTAAATTCATAAAATTCTTATCTACTTTCCATCTGCCCCGTCTTTATAAATTTCAGATGATCTGCAGTCTATATTTTATCTCTTGTTTCCCATTCTATTCTCTATTTTCTTCCTCCTTCTATACATTTCTCATTCTTTCCCTTTTTTATATCTTCACATTCAAATGAGAAGATGTATCTGTTTGAAAAGAGACATTCATTAGAAAGGAAACAACTTTTTGAAATGATTGCTGCCTTTTGAAAACTAATGCCAAACCTTTCTAATTTCTGTTTTATTGTTCTCTACACACTATTGATAGATCTCCTTTTTACATCTTCATTCTTTTACTTTGATATCTTCTTCTTAAAATCTGATGTATATAATTTATATCCTTCCCTTATCTTCCACTCCTTATTTTATATCCTTATACCTCCATGAAGAGAGGCAGCTCTTTGAATAGAGATAACCCCACAAATGGACATGACTTTTAGTTAAACATTCCTTAATGATATTTCAAATTATATTCATTTTATGAAATATGCCCCTTAATTTTTTCCTTTGAATTCTCAATGTTTCCACAATACAAACCAGCACTATGCCAAATGTTAGCGTTAGATCCCAAAAGATATTCAACTTGAAAGTAACCTTCACCAAGAAGGTTCACCAAGATCCTATTGAAGGCGAGGTGATGCTTTTTATTTATTTTAAAAATCACATGTATAAAAGCTTGTAAAACTTGTAAGTGCTATTGGCACTTAGATTTTCTAATAAGAATTTTATGCCTACTTGTGTGATTTTGTGATATTGCAATCTTGTGAGTTGAATATTGCTTAATAGTTATTGCAGGCTTTGTATTGTAGCAGTTATTGATTTGTGTTTATGGCTTTGTATGCAAATCTCCTTATTTGGTTCATAATATTTTGAGTGTGTTTAATTCATTTCAATCTTTGTGTCGTATTCATGAATGCTCAGTTTTTACCTTTACCTGAAAAGAGTGAGTGTTCGTAAATTGTTTAGATTTTCTGTATTACACAAAACCATAAAAACTTGCCTTGTGTGGAAGTAGTGAATAGCTTTGTGCCTTAACCTGAGAACACAAAGATAGGTTTTACTTTATGTTTGTATTGCGTACTCAAAGAAATCCCAGTAGTTCTAGGTTTATTTTAGTTATAATTGCATGGGAGCTCTCTATGAATTTGAAGAAAGGTACATCCTTACATGCTGTTTTATTTTGTGTTTTCTTGAAAGGGACAAATTACAATACCATAAATACAACAAATCAATTGAACCAACAATGCATTGATTTTTTTATTTTTTTAATCAGAAATCATTCACAAAAGGAGTTCTTACAATATAAGGAGCAGCTATTCCATCAAACCAAAGATCATAGTCCACATAGTATCCATTCTAAAAACTAACCAAGTTTATAGACCAAAAATCTAGAGATTAACAACAGCTCATATGAAACATGATTATCAAAACAGAATATCAGACCCTCATATTCTATCCCTACTCCCAGTAACACCTTTGGTTACTGCTGTGGTTAACTTGGTCATACCCAAAGGTACCAATAGGTGGATCAACTTCATCTGTTGAGTCCAGGTCTTTAACAACTCGTTCAACTCTATTCTTCATAGTAGGCTCCATTGTCCTCTTTTCAATTTTTTGGATATTGTGCTTTTGCATGTATTCCTGCAGCTTATTCAATTTTTCTTTATTTAAATTGCTCCTTCCCTATGGCCAAAAGTGAGCTCTTTTCATCTCCTTATGTAAATATTAGTGAGTCCTTAATCAAGCAAAATAAAGAACCTCTCCTTGATGATCTGAAGTGTAGTTAGCTGTGTTCTTAAATAATTGGGAATAAATAAAATAATACTTGTCCATAGCATTAGAGCAATATGAGTTGTAATCGGGAAGTAATCTCGACAGTTGGGTAGTTATAGGAATTGTTGTCGATGGTTGGTATCTCAACCAACATCGGCGAGCTATTTATATTATCATTTCATTGTAGTCGGGACCCGACATTGTGATATTGTGATGTACTTGGTGATATAATTGATGAATGAATGCAATGCTCTATTATGTGCAATTCTCGTGTAAATGATATGCTTTATAATTATTACTACACATTCTCGTTTACTCCATGTTCCTTTGTTAGACAACTTAGTGAATAAACATTTGGTGCCATTGCTGAAGTGAACTTGGTAAACATCACCCAGACAGGAGAATGGCGTCGTAATGGGTCAGCAAGAGACGGTGCAAGCGAACAAAGATAGGGAAGACGCAATGGCGAAGGATCTCATAAACCTGTGGGACATCTCGTTGAGGGATCACATACGAAGGGAGGCTCTTAGGTGAGAGATCCCTTAGGCAGTCATCTGAGATAGACTGCACATCAACTTGAAGGTCGACCACCTCCTCAATAGTTTACCAAGGTCAATCACTCGTCACTACACTATATTGCAAGACCTTCGGGTTGAGCGACCAAGAACGACGAAGGCAGTAGATATTGCAACTGTATGAGGAAAGAAGCAAACGTGAGGAAGAATGTGACACTGGTTGTAGGAGTATTCCTGGAAATTAATGCCCATACGACCCAATAAGGATAAAAACCGAACATCAAGTGGGTAAGAAACACTCGAAGAATGACTACAAAAATCATTGAGATTAAAAGAATAGGAAGACCAACGAAGAAGATTGAAACGAATTGTTGAAGAAGCAAACAAAGACCTTACTAAAATAAACCAAGATATTACCGAACTAAACAAAAACCTTGTCGACGAAACAAACCAAGACACTTTCAGGACAACCATCCATAACAGATGGAGAAAAATATAAAAATGATGAAAATGAATTAACAAAAGAACTTGAAAACAACATATGTCGCATTCAAGAGTTGCCCATATTAGACGACGAAGAACTAAGAATTGGAGGATCTGAGCCAAAGACCCTCGGATAGAGGGAGTATAGGGACGAACCCTAGGAGACTCTAAGTGTAGAGGACACTAAGAGGGGACGTGTGGAAGACCCGTACGTGGCCAAGAGTGCAAGAGAGGCACCAGAATGTTTTGGGAGAAATAGTCCAATCAAGTCCAACACACATGGAGGACATCGGGGAAGAAAAATGGTAACTCCGCCAACCAGTCTGAGTGTTGAAAGGCAAAAGCTGTCGAAGTTCACGAGGAACGGTTCAAAGGATCCAATACGACACTGCAAGACATGTGAGACAATATGGATAGCAAATTGGTAGAACAATGTGGATTATTGGCTGAGAGCGTTCCCAACGACGCTGAGAGGCATAGCCATAGATTGGTACACTGAACTCGAAGTAGTACAGAAAGTCACATGGAGAGAACTGAAGAAAGCATTCGAGGAAGAATTTAAACTTCTGAGAGACGACAATGAAATCGTAGTAGAGATATATAGCACAAAGCGCAAAAAACATGAGAATGTACGAGCCTATAATCGTAGGCTCAAGGAATTGTTGGCAAAGCTGGGGACTCAGCCGATTGACGGGTTAAAGAAAAGATTGTTCATTGAAGGATTGCTCCTATCATTAAGGGAAAAGATGAAAGTCGTACCTCAATCATCGTATACTAAAGTGTACAATTGAGCAATGGACATAGAGAGTGAAGACAAAACATTTTCCTGAGGCAAGAGGAAGACGAACGATGATAAGAGCACAGACGACATTAGCGATGGTGAATTAAAGACTGTCCAAGTGTTAAGGACATGATGAGAATGATGGAGTTGAAGGCTAAGGAGAGTATGAGAGAAACTATAGAATTATGGTGCATTGACCATAAGGGGGAAGGTCACACAAAGGAAAATTGCCCGAAAATTCTGTGATATCTACCAAGTGATGGGACATTCCATCAAGAAATGCCCATACAACTTGAAAACAAGAAGCACACAAGTCCTCTTTACACAAGCAGAACAATCAACCTTGCAAAACACACCTCCAAAACCCCAGAACAACTCCAACGCAGCCCTTGGAGGCTATTGAAACAACAAAAGAGGTAATAATACTGGGCCAAGAAGCATAATACAATATGACAACAAAGGCAAACCCATGATACAATGTTGGAAGTGCAATGAATGAGGACACTTTGCTCAGGAATGCCAAAATGGTCAAAGTATTGGGGGAAAACAATGTAAATGGTGTGGACCGGGTGACCATGAAGACACTGACTGCCCCAAGCAGAAAGGCACCAATATGATAGAGGTGGAAGATTAGAACGAAGAGATATTGGCAATCACCAGAGCACAAACAAAGAAAGCCACCTACCTTGACCCATGTATGGAGATGCAACGAATGAAAGAAGCCAAAGCAGAAGTGAAGCAGGCGATGGCAAAGGAACAAAGAACCCATCGGGAGGTTCCAAGTACCTCATGGCGGTCGGAGTCGGAAAGGAACATCGTACAACAAGTACTGCAGACCATCGTACCCATCAAAGTGATTGATCTTCTCCAAACTATGCCATAGTTAGGAATGGCAATCACGAACGTAGTCAGTGATGAACAATGCCAGCAACAAGAAGGCCGAAGGAAGGAGATGGTAGTAGAACCTCCACCCGAAGGGGAACAAGTCATCAACCCAATGTTGCTGATAGTAAACGTTGGGAAGAGTTTGACAATCGTGCAAATGGAGATCGAAGGAAAGAATTTAACAAACACGATAATTGATGGAACATGACTCAACATACTACCTGAAGACACATGGAAGAGTCTCAGGAGACCTACGCTCTAGCCACCGATGTTCCAATTGGTGGGTGCCGACCAACATGGTATCAAGCCGTTGGGAGCATTGATGGCGCAGAAGGTGACGATTGATACACAACCATTCTTGTTTAACTTTGTAGTCATTCCATTGCAAAAAAAGGCATACGATGCACTGCTCGGAAGGGGATGGCTGATGGTAGCCAAAGTAAATCATAACTGGAAAAAAAACACATTGTCTATAGAGAGCAACGAAAGGAAATATGTAATTGACTTAAGAAACCAAGCAGTCAGTGAGGAGTTGGCATCGTCGGACTTTGAGTTTGAAGGAGGGTTCGAAATGGATGAATAAAGGGGAACTATAGAACCGAACGATGAAGGTATTTTGGACCTCCAAGAATGCTTGGAGGACGAGATGAGTTCGGTCAATGAACTCTTCCACTGGTAGGTGGAGGACGAGGTATTTCAGCGAGATTGCAATATGCTACAAATTAAAGAAACTGAAGAGGAAGGAGAAGATGGAGCATCGACAAGCCAAACATTTCCTCCAAAATACGGGGAATACAAAGGACTGGCCAGAGTACATGACACACCAGCACACAACTTTGAAAAGGACAAGATGATCAAGTATGATGAGCCGAATATAAAGAAGGTAAATTTGGGAGAAGATAATACCTGAACGATTCTGGTCGAAAATGATTGGAAACTAGTACTAAAAGCAACGACATTTAAATTTTTTACAGAATACAAAGACGCCTTTGCATGGACATACAAGGATTTGAAGGGCATGCCTTCTAAATTTTTTGTACATAGAATTCTGTTAATACCGGGAGCACAACTTGTACAAAAGAGATCGTATCAGATGAACAAAAACTATGCGATGAAGGTGCAGGAAGAAATTGAAAAGATGTTAAAAGTGGGAATAATATTCAAAGTTGAAGTGAGTCACTGGGTGTCACCGATCATGATATCACTAAAGAAAGAATCTGAGCGGATTTGAATATGCGTGGACTTCCGAAGCCTCAATGTGGTGACCATAAAGGATCCCTTCTCGATCCCTTTCATCGACTCAATATTGGAAGAAGTACTAGGGCATGAAATCTATTCATTCATGGACGAGTTTTCGAGCTACAACCAGATAAGCATAGCCAAAGAAGACAAACTCAAGAAAACGTTCGTAGTTGAAGACAGAGTGTACACATACAACTGGATGCCGTTCAGTCTATGCAACGCTCCAACGACCTTTCAAAGGATAATACTGCACATATTTGACAAGATGTTGGTAGGGAACTTCAAGGTATTCTTTGATGACCGATCTATCTATAGTGACGAACAAACACACCTGAAGGCTCTCCAACAATGCATGGAACGGTGCAGAGTGGCATGACTGGCACTTAACCCTAAGAAGTGTCAGTTCATGGTGCCTCAAGGAAAACTGCTGGGGCACATAGTCTTTAAGGCTGGACTAAAGAATGACCCAGACAAGATTTGAGTGATCGTATAGATGGAACAACCCTAGAACATCACCAAGGTAAAATCGTTCCTCGGACATGTTGGGTACTACAGAAGGTCCGTCAAGAACTTTGCCTAGATTTCGTATCCATTGGACATACTCACAAGGAAGGGGCAA
>VDFB02071286.1:0-11892 GCA_007258455.2 Sequoia sempervirens
TCACAAACTTGAGAAGAGTCACTCTAGCCACTGTAGACAACCACTGATGAGTCCAATGAGTAACCTTTTGCCTTAGCTTATCAAGCAATAGCTGCCAGGAGGACCTTGGATGATGACCAACAATAAGAGGAATACCCAAATAGACAAAGGGAAGAGACCCTATTTGAAACCGCATAATAGCTGCAATCCGCCACTAGATAGCCTGAGGAGTATTAAAGAAGAAGATAGAAAACTTCTGCTCATTGACTTTCTAGCCTGAAGCCGCAAGGTAGATATCCAAAGATTTCCTAAAGGATTCAGCCTCCCGAATACGATCCAAACCCATAAGAGAGGTGTCATCCACAAACTAGAGATGAGAAAACATTGGCAAGCCCAACCCCCACTGCCACCCATGAATCAAGCCTTGTGAAACCTGAGATTTAAGAAATCGACCCAGCCCTCCACCATTATAATAAAAAAATAAGGAGAGAGTGGATCCCCTTGACGAAGGCCCCTAGTAGCCCCAAAAAGCTCTGAAGGTTCACCATTCACAATAACCAAAAAAGAGGAAGAAGTCACACAACTCAAAATCCAGCTCACCCAATCAGAAGAAAAACCAAAGGCCAATAGAATCTTCTGAAGAAAACTCCATTTAACTCTATCATAAGGTTTTTCCATATCCAACTTGATAAACATAGACCTATCCTTAGAGGTTTCCATGGAATGAATGACCTTAGACGCAACCACCACCCCATCTAGAATTTGACAACCCACCACAAAGCCGCTTTGCTCCTTAGAAATAATCGTAGGCAAACAATATTTAAGCCTCTTCGTAATCAATTTTGTAATAATCTTATACACCACATTATAGAGTACATAGGTCTAAAGAGATCAAGCCTGTCAACACCTTCCTTCTTAGGAATGAGAACCAGAAAAGTAGCATTGAGGGCACAGAGCATCTGCTTGTTATGAAGAGACTCCCAAACCACCTCCAACAAATCTAGCTTCACAATATCCCAAAACTCCTTGAAAAATTCAACTGGGAATCCATCAGGGCTAGGAGCTTTCCCCTTATTTATCCCAAACACAACCTCCTCCACTTCCGACAAAGTAACCGAGCAAATAAGAGAAGCATTCAAATCATGAGAGATCAAAGAAGGAATGCAAGCAATGACCATATTTTCCTCAGCCTCAGGAGGAAGCAAATCCTTAGTAAAAAAAATAGAGTAGAACCGACGAGCCTCTCTTGACAAAGCCTATTGTGAAGAGATCGAAAGACCCTCAAAATTAACAAGAGAAGAAATAAAACACTTATTTCGACGAGCTTGCACCAAATGATGGAAAAAAGCAGTGTTCCTATCACCCTCTTGAAGCCAATCAATCCTAGCCTTTTGTTTCCAGAAAATCTCCTCATGAAGCTCCCACTCCTCCACCAATTTCAGAGCCTGGGCCTCATCATGCCCAAGAGCCTCTAAGAATCCCAAATCCTGAATTTGGCGAGTAATAACATCAAGGCGATCCTGCGCTTCTCTTATCTTGGCCCAAAAATTACCAAAACATGACCTATTCCATCGCTTGAGATGATACTTGACATATTGCAGCTTCTTAACCAGAGAATACATAGTTGTACCGTACGCAGGGGCTCCATCCCACCACCACTGAGCAATAAGATCACCCAAAGAAGAATCACGTAGCCACATAAGCTGAAATTTGAAAGGTGGATTCTTTGGATTTGGAAAAGTTGAAACAAAAAACTTAATTGGCCAATGATCAGAGCCACACTAGTCAAGAATCTCAGAGCAGGTGACCAAGCTCCCTCTAATCCAAGAACTAGAGACAAGGAGTCGATCAAGCCACTTAGAAATTGCTTCAGGCCCACTCCGTCTATTATTCCAAGTGAATATGTCGTTAGAGGGTTTAACATCAACTAGAGCAAGAGAATCCACATTAGTCTGAAACATATCTAAAGCAGGACCAAGCCTAGGCAACCCTCCTCTTTTCTCCTCCAAGCTCAAAACATAATTGAAATCCCCAGCTAAGATCCAAGGAAGAAAAGATGCACAAGACCTAACATAGCTAATATGAGCCCAAAGCTGGATTTTACCACATATATCAATCGGAGCATAAACATTACTCACCAAAATAGTCTCACCAAATTCCAAAATTGAAGCCACCACAGAAATAGTAGACTGGCTAGAAATCCACCAATGAGGAACAACCTTACGAGGATCCTAGAAGAGAGCCAAACCTCTAGAGTTTCCCCTAGAACCTATACACTGACACTGACTAGAAAACAAAATATGAGGAGCATGTTGAAGCATGAGGTCCACCTGACGCTTAGTCTCCTAAACAAAAAAGATATCAGGAGAATGAATCACAATCAAATCCTGAATAGCCTTTTGACGGGAGGTGCTATTCAACCCCCTTGCATTCCATGAAAGAATAATCATGAGGAAGGTTGAGAGAAGTGGGCCTCAATGGTCTTAACATAACCAAATTCCACCAACAAATCCCCAGTGGATTTAATCTTGTCCACATCCTTCTTACGACCTACTTTAGAAGAATTTTCAAAATGACCCTTTTTGAGAGGGCGTTGCAGCACCCCCAAAGCAGGAGATGATCCCCAAGCTTTACTTGAAGAGAGCACCTCCTTAGCTAAATCTGCTAATACAATATCATCATGCACATCTGCAAAGCCACCAGGAGGCTCAAAAATCGCCTACTCCAAAGCTGGAGAAATATTCTGAGCAACAATTGCCCACTCTAGCCCTGTATCCAACCCAACATCCATGCCAGTTGCCCTAGAAGAAATCTCAACAGGAATCCCCTCCTCCAAGGCCTGATTATCCAGGACCTCAAAATGATTGAAACCTTGATAACTTTGTCTATCCTTATAGGCTCGCTTCTGACCCCTCCCTTTAGCCCTCGGCTTAAAAGGAATAAAGCCATCCTTATCAGGCCCACCTTCAACCATAGGCACCTTTCCTTTATCCCCCTTCTCCACTGAAGGCCCGGAAGAGGGAGAAGAAGAAACCCCCGCCGCTTTTGGTGCCAGAGGAAAATGGTGTTTAAGGTGTCCATACTCGTGACAAAAGAAACAATGAAAAGGAAGGGACTCATAATCTAATTGTTGAATCCATGAGGCAGAGCCAAACAAATTTCCAATGAATTCGACAAAGGGTTATTTAAATCAATTTCAACACAAATGCGAGAATAGGAGAATACCTTTTTATCCAAAGTATTTTGAGCAATGGCAGTCGGCTTCCCCAACAAAGCAACAATCTGTTGCAGAATATCCTCCCTCCAAAATTCCAATGGCAGCCATGGAAGACAGACCCAAACAGGGACCCATGTAGGCAGATCCTCCGCCACATTAAAACCTCCATGCCAGGGCTTAATGAACAAACCAACATGATTGTAAAAATAGAACCCTCCCTCAAAAACATGATTACGATTCGAGATGCACAAAAAGTCACCATTAAATAACCATTCGCAGCCACTAAAAGATCGAAATCACCTTCAACTTGCCAGGTCCGACGAATCTAGGAATTTAAAGCTGAGAGAGGGACATGAATACCCAAGAACTTACAAATCAGAACATGTTGGCTCCAATAAGATATGTCCTCTTGCACCGATTCAAGAGAAATAACTAAAACAGGGTGATCTTGACTCTGCGACAAGCAACCGTTCACTTTCTTGAGCTTAGAGCTCTCCCCCACAAAGGACGAATCCGACTTCTGAGCATTCATGGCTGCCAAAAATTCCTGAGATGGCTTTTCCCCAGCAGTCACTAGGCTTTTGGAAGCCTCTGCCATATCCCCACACCGAACCCCTACACAGCCCACACCGCTTCCACTCCCTCCAAACCCCTTCCACACCGCTTCCACCCCTCACTTCCCCCGCACTGCACCACCACCCACAACCCATAGCCAACACCCTGCCCCCACACAAACCCCCACACAACAGACAAAAAAGAGGCCTCGACCAGATACCGCACCTCGCAAGTAGGAAACGCCCCCCGAACAGAAAATAACCACTGTACGAAGGAGAAAAATGACCATGCAAAAACAAAAGAAGACCAATGCGTGCCCTCATAGGCCACACGCAACCTCCCCCTCACAGTGCAGACGCCACAACTTCCATAATTTTATTTTCAATAAAAAATGTAATTTATTAAGCTTGATATAGTAGTTGTTTTATTGTGAAAATTTTGTCTATCTCCTAGTAGTGTACACATCAAATGGAAATGTTTACTTTTTATGGGCATTCATCAAAATTTAATTAATAAAGGGTAATATTTTGGATTTTGTTCCTGTAGATATTACATAACATCATCAAGTTGTGCACAACTATTAACATATGAGAAATGGGTTCTAACTAAAAATTTAAATTAAAATCAATATAATCGCTAGATTTCATGGATATTTTTTTTGTCAACACAAAGATGATTCTATCGTAGGGTTAATTCTTATTTATGTATAGATTTAGATTTAGATTTTCTTTTATAGTGGTATTAAATCATAGAAACTTCAATAAAATTTAGAAAATGCTAGTAGAGTAGTAGAGTATGTACATTTTAACATTTTATGGATGTTTAAATGAAATTTCATCTATTATATGTCCTTTGACTTTTTTTTTAATTGTTTCTTGTTTGAAATTTTGTAATTGATCACAAACTTGGGAGTTTGTTTTGTGAACACATTAAGCTATCCAAGAACATTTGGTTTCTTGGGATTAATTTTTTAATAAAAATATTAATTACTATGTATTTTAGTGCAAAACTTAGTGAATTGTTACTAATTTTTTATATCTTCTCCTTATGCTTATAATATACTCCATTATTTCTAAAGATATATATTTTTTATCTATTATTTTTAAATATATGCCACCATAAATCCATACAAAGGAAACTTTCACTATAATGTAGGTGCAAATCATTTTGAAATCATTCTTATTGGATCTATTATCAAACTAATAGAGATGGTTTGGGTATGTGTTATATAGGTTTAGATCATTTCATTACTACAAGGAAAATCATACCACTAGATATATGAGGTGTATTGAAAGTCATTATAGATTTCAAAGGAGCATAAAAAATTACTATATGCCAGATCTTTAGGGCATCCATTACTTATTGGGAAACAAGTAATATGTTTCATCTTTTAATTTTTCTATTTAGAAATTTATTATAGTCAACAGAATTTGATGCTATTTTTTAAAGAAACACCTCAAATCCCTACTCACTTATGTGATTATATTATTTTAGACTTTAGCAAATGGTATATTTAATATTTTCCTTGTCCAACACAATATTTGGTTAGTTCTATGGGTGTTTTATATTTTAGCTATTGTTAGTACATATTTTAATTCTTAGATGACAATTCTAAATGATCTCATGTTTATAGATGTATATAAAGGGGAATTGAATAAAATGATGATTCCTTTTACAGGTAGGGGGTTTTAAACTTGATATAGTTTTCACACTCTCCTTATGGGATGTATGGAGTTTAGGATTGTTTGACTATAGAATTCACATTATTAGTAGGACAAAGTACTATTATATGTTCAATAGTTTGTTGAGAGATTCTTGGTAACTTATAAAATTAGCAAGAGATGCACCCAAAACACCCCTAGGAACCAAAGGGGGATTAGAATCAATCAATACCCTATTACAATCAAGAGTTGACTAGATTCAACAATAATAGGATCTAATTAGAATCCTTTGAATCAATGCCATCCTCTACAACCTTCATAGTAAGGCGTTCTTGATGAGCATTCTTCCACCACAGGGAGGAACATGAAACCTTCAAGTGAGGATAATATAATGCCGAGTGACTAGTAGAAAATTATTGTAAACACCAAAAAGGGATGCCTTCATAATCCAAAGATTGGATCTAAGAGCTATCCCCAATCTATAAAAAAACCTCCATCATGTAAGAGGTGAAGACACGACCAATTTTGTAAGGATACAAGTGTAGGTGGTGCAAGATAACATGGTAGTGACATTATCCACCATAATGCAATGGCCCAAGGAGTTACCAATGCTCATATAACATGAATTACACCAAAAATGGAGTGGGAGATTCAAGAGAAAAATATGTGCTAGTTGTACTTATAAATGTAAATGATTTTTCTTCATTTATTTAAAACATTATTTTAAAAAGCTTTGGACAAAATCCATGTTTTATAAATTTCAATTAGGGGTTCTATTATTCCACTAAGAACTTAATCTATAGGAGAATAGTGTTTTTGATAAAGCAAGCAATATTTACAGGGTGTTGTACCCTTTACATGGAGAGCCCTCGGGGCCAAAAAAGAGCTAATTCAAAACAAGACATGAACTAGAAAGAGCTTACAAACAGGAGCCACAAGGCTCGACAGAACAGGCCAAACATGCCACACATAGAATAGTACTAGAACACAAACAACTGACAGACATCATGTCAAAAGAAGTACTGGAACTAAACAACCCCAGAATCTAGGTAGATAGATTTGACTCCCAAAACTCGAGGCTGTGGTTTGCGGAGTCCCTTTTTTTCTTCTGCACAATAGGCCAGGAAGGCTCATAAACAAAGTCAACCGAGCGAGGCGAGATGAGCGCTTCATCCACAACCACAATGGACAAAGAGCCTCCACGCAGCGAAGTTGACAACGCAGAAGAGGATTCAGGAGCATTTAGGGGATCAACAAAAGTGTTAAGCGAGGGACGGGAAGAATCGGTCGGCATAACAACAGCATATCAGGACAATGGTTCCATAGAAGGGATAGTCGGAGGAGGATCCTAGGAGCCACAACCACCAAGGAAGAATCCTCCTCAGAGGGATCGTGTTTGGGAGGTTTGATATAATTTGATATAAATGTTAATTTGAATTTTATTTATTTTTATTTGTTAATAACCTAAGTATATATGTTCACATTTTTTTGTTAATTGACATATGAGTATTTGACAATTTTATTTATTAAATGAGTAGGAGTACAATATGATGATGCTCTTGATTTTTTAATATTAACTCTGATTTTAAAATTTTCTCTAAACTCATTTAAATATAGCTAAAAAAAATATACAATTATTTTGCTACACTTTCCACACATTAATGTGTAATTTTTCATGTTATATAGATTTAATGTAATTTATACACTAGACAAATGAAAATATATAAAAGTTAAATAGTGACAACTTCCTTTTTATTTGTAATCCTATGTTAAAAATAGTAAGATTGTTGACATTATCAAGGACAAACACAAAATACAACGATGTGCTCGATGTTGAAATATTGTAAAGGTAATGACTGAACACGTAGAATGAGTGGATGTGGTTCATAGTTGTAGAAGAAAATTTTATCTATAGTTATTTAAAAAATGAAAAAAATATTAAACTTTTATGTAGACCACTTTTAGAATCTAAAGTAGTGCATGTTGGGAAATATTTTTAATATTAAGGAAAGATACAAATTAAAGTCTCTTTGACCAACACAATCATGTTCCACATGTCATATTTACTTTTATCAAAATTATGTTGACCCAATTATCTAAAATAAGCTCTTTTCACTAAATACCTTCTATTTGTATGTGTCAATTATGCAAATTCAATCACACCCCAAGAATGTTAAAACCTAAAAACAAATAAATACAACGCATCACTTTCTCACTTATTTTTCTCCTATCTTCACCTCCTCTTCTTCTTGTCATGTTCTTCATCTCTCACCCTCCTCCCTTCCCTTTACTTATTTGTAAATTTAATCTACAATTATCCTCCTATCTCTTGGCGTCTATACCGATATCTCTCCCCATCTTTTAGATAAATATGTTCCAAACGTCCAATACAAAAAATATACAGAGAATCAATCCTAACTAGGGGAGAGGGGGAGAGGAGCCCATAATGGAGCGGGCTCCAATAGTGGGGATAGAAGTAGTCCTCAGTGGGCCTCATAGTGGAGCATCTTAGTATCCAATTGCAAAACACTTTTTATCCATAAAGCACACAAATTGACAAATCATGTGATGCCACATCGACACACTAATAAAACATGACTTAGTGCACCACTATCGGTCTCAATTTTTTTTTGAGCCTTTTTTAATACCTTAACAAAAAGCATGCTGATGTGGCATCATATTTGATGATGTGTCCCTAAAATTAATTTTTTTAAACAGGTGAGTTGCCAAATAAACTGCTGTACAAAATTAGGACTGATTTGAAATTCCATATAAGATTTTGAGAACAAGCAGCTAGGGTGCTCCACTACAGACCCTCTCCCTCACACTCCACAATCTAATCACAAAATGTACTATCTCCATGCTCTCTGTGATTAAAATTTTTCTCCTTAAAGAGGGCGACCCTTTTTAGAGGATGAAGGTGGAACATGTGCAACTATACAACGTGTACAATAGCTTATAGCTCTATAAGAGTTTGTAAATGTGTATCTTGTAAGGAAAATTTATTAGGTTGCATTTAAATCTAAAAAAGAAATTAGAAAAAATCATTGATTTATTATATAAGGATAATTATGAATTGGTGCAATTGATTAAGAAAGTAAAGACGAGTTCCTATATTTTAAATACTAAAAATATCTCCATTTTGAAAGAATGTCAATTTGGGGTGAATTTAAAGTTAGTTTCTATGAAAAATCTTTAGAGGAATCACATACCAATAAAATATTCAAGGACATTTTTGAGGTGTGATTGACTAGTATTTGAATTCATACTATCAATCATCTTGACCACCCAAAATATAAAACAATAGAAGAAAAAGTAACAACAAACAAGATTAAAAAAACTAAACAATGAAATTATAATAAAACACCATGTATTAAATCCAGTTTTTCAAAAAATCTGTAAATAAACATTTATAATGAATAATATATACATCAACTATTGTAGGAAAAAACAAGAGATCCATATATTTAAACTCAACAAAATCAAAGAGAGGAAGATGTAATTAACGGATTTGAAATGAGACTTTTGGTTTTACAAGATATTTTATTCGTACCGTTGAAATGCGAGCGGTAACCAGAATCCCATCAACGGAGTAAGGAAGGATGGTCTTCTGTTATTTTCTAACATTTTCTAAAAGGTTTTGAGATAGGGATGAGTAGGGATGTCCAGGGCCAAAATTGCCAGGGGAAAGCGAGATTGCCAGTGGAGCCCTTTACACGCGAGGCTGTGAGCGCGCTCTGTGAGTCGGGGCAGTCGAGAGTGGCGGTGGGCTTGACAAACCCAGCGGAGCACCTGGATGGTAAAGCTCTCGAGACCTTCAAAAGCGTCGGAATGCATGTTGACACGCCCACAGTACGTACACCAGAGAAGCCGTGAAAGCCTGTGAATACGTAAACGCCCCTCATCGGCGCTCCTCATGGCGGAGGATGGTCGCATGGGGAGGAATCGATTGTCTGAATTGCGGTGCCGGAGCAACGGTATTGTGCTCGGCGGGGACTGTGCGCCGCGGGTTATGTATGGCCTGATGGTAAACAGTATGCAGATTGGGCACTCGCCCATGTCGATCGTGGTCTCGGCATCGTTGGATTTTGTGGCGGAAGATTCGTGGGTGTGGGACGTGGCTATGTGCTGGACTTTCGTTGCTACGCGGAGGGGCTCCCGCCCGGAGTTTCAGAGAAGGTTGTACTGCAGAGGGGTGGAGGCGGTGGAGTTCACCCCAAGAGATCTCATGGAGTATTGCTACTGCCACCTTGGTTTTATGTCGGTGCTCTGGGAATGTGGTGGGGAGTTTGCGGCGGCGGCCATTGTTGGTGGGGTGATTCGTGAGGTTGTTACGCTTGGTGGGAAAAGAAAGCTCGTTTCATTCGGTCGATCGGGTTGGCTTTAACCGCGCAGACCCATCTCAGTTCGAGATGCTAAGATGTGAGGATGCTCAAATCACCAATGCTTCAACTATCAAAGAAAATTCCAGAAGAACAGAAGGAGTCAAAAGCTTTAATAATTTCTGGTAAGTGAACCAAGATCGAAATACAAAAGGTTTTATATTATATTTGTTGGTTGATAGCAGCTTAAATTAGAAATCACCACCCAAACATGCTTAGAATAGTTAGGATGCAGACAAGTGGTCTGTTCATGGCGTATACTTTGGTTGCAGAAGCCTCTTTGTTGATTAGGGAAAACCCTTTTCTACAGTAGATATAGAGGTCAGATTCTTGGGTTTTTATCTTCTCTAGGGATAGGGAATTTCGTCGATGGTTAGATTGTTCCATGAATTTGCCCCTAGCATTAGAAATGAGCATTCTAAGCAGTAAATTTATCTTTCATGTAGGTGTTGCACTCTTTTTTATTTAAATGTGTATAGGATCTTACAATTCTAGGTGCCATGTTTAGGTGCCATGTTTAGGTTGTCTGCAAATGCATTAATGCTCTTTCTCTGTCTCTCTCCACTTCAGCTGCCTGTGCTTGTATGTTCTAATCCATTCTGATTTGTAGTTTTTGTTTTGGGATCCATTTACAATGTTTGCTTTCAATCGGATCTTATTTTTAGACCCAGAAGGAAGTTTTTTCAATTAGTGAATTGGTGAGTTTCAAGGTATGTAATATGACTGATAATTAGCAGTGTTTCTGGGTGTAATTGGGTAATATTTTTTTGCATTTATGAATATATGAATATATATATATATATATATTTTATAGTTATAAATTACACTCTGTTCATGATGAACATGAAAGAAAGTTACACAAAATCTTTCATAGTTACACCCAAAAGCACTATCAATCATTATCATAAGATGTAGGAATAAGAGATTGAGTATAAGTATTTATTGTTGATGCAATATCAACCATAAAGAAAACTTTGGATTTTCAGAGGAATCACCAACTTAAAGCCCAATAGTCTTGCAGACACTAGGAAGGATCTTCCCTACCCAACTAAATTTTAACCAGAGACTAACTCCCCTTATAACTAGGTGTGGTACTGGCACCAGCAGAAGTCAGGAGTAATTGCTGCTATTCTTTTCTGTGTTATGGCTTAACTCGGTTTCCTTAATAGCTTTTTTCACAGGCTCATCCTTGAAAGAATTTTACAACACTTATGAACAATATTTCTTTAAAATTTTGTACCTTCTTGAGCATTTTTAAATAAAGGAAAAAATTAGAGTCTCACCTGAAACAATACAACAAAGGATTTGGGCTGCTGAAATGTTAATTTTTTAGGTTATGCCCTTTCATCTGGTCAAGAACAAAGGAAAAACATGCTACACATAAATTAAAATTTTATTTAGGAAAATAGGTAGGAGCATCTATTTTTTGTTCTATAGATTTTTAAAGTTTTTTTTGTTTTTTTCAGGAGATGGGTAAAAATTATTTTCCTCCAATTTAAAATAGATTTTTCTTGAATTTATTGGTAAGGTTTTAAATCTAGGAAAAATGTCTTAAGTTGGTGGAGGAAATTTCTTGGCTTTGCACTCCGCAAGACTTGATCTTTGTTAGGTTTATTTGAAAAATTTCAACTTCACCAATAGACTGAGGGTCCATTGACAGAGGACTCCTATTTACTAAGAAATATTACTATTTACCCTTTACCTTAAACTTGTGGATGAACCCTAGTGCTTAGGCTATGCTACTAGATATTTGACCTCAGATAGTAGAACATGGACATTAGATCCCAAGAACCTAGGCCTTAAATCTTAGACCTTAGAGCTTCAAACTTCAATATTGAACTTTGGATTGTTGGATGATTAAAGCTTAAATCCAAGACCATGTATACTAGACTATGAACCCTAAAATTTAAACACTAGATTATATAAATTAATCATGCCCTAAATCTGAGAAATCGAACATTGTATGTTAAATGTTTATCGTAAAACTTGGAGCCTAGACCTTGGGCCCTATCCCTAGATTATAGATCATGAACCCTTGGCCAATAAACTTATACCACATATTGTGAACTCTTAGAGCTTAAATTATGTGCCCTAATAA
>VDFB02071286.1:11992-60895 GCA_007258455.2 Sequoia sempervirens
TAATGGGAACGAAATCCTCGGTCACCACAAATGTGACTGGAAATGTTCTCGTACTAGTAATACGGGAAGATCCAAGAAATGTTGTTAAAACATCACCAGTACTAGTGGCCTCTGCATCACCAGTACTACCTGATGCCTGCATGCTATGTGTTGCTGACATTTCAGTCAACAATATAGGCATGGATGATGGGGTCAGATGATGTGATGTAAGTGCAAGAAGATCAGGATGGACACTTGCACCAACCCCTACTCCATGGGCAACACCTGTAATACCCTGATCATGGCTAGCAGCATCATGAGGACGCAAAAAATCCTGTAAAAACAACACATATTTTAGTTCATGACATAAAAGAGTACAAAAAATAAAACCATGAATGAACTTATGTTATAATTAAAGACCTCATGACAGCTTACTTGCAAGTTTTGTACTCTGTAAGTCAATATTTTAACCCTCTCTCTTATATCATTTGTTTGAGGCACTATGAATAACAATTGAAGGATTTATTCATTGCATTTTTTTTGTCTTCCTTATCATACCGAGAGGGTTTGTTGAATATGCAATGTCATCATCCAATAACAGTGACTGCACCTCGACCCTATGGATGCTCTCCTCTACTGCTGGTGCCTTTCCCTGATCAATCAACTACAACAAGAATATTAAAAACATTATCAAAATTAACCCAATAAACTTATGAAAAAAATATAATAATAAAACATTTTGCTTGTATCTAATTTGTACAATTACAATGAGGTAAACTTGTCGGGTAGAAGCACCTGAAGATTTATTGCGAGCTATGGTCTGGGTCGGAGCCTTCCCCGTATGATCAATGTCCCACTATGACAAAAATTAAATTTAAAAAAACATTACCGAAATGAAACCAATAGACTTACGAAAAAACATAACAATAAAATGGTATATTGGAGTCATTAATTGGAGGTTGGGTAAAATGGTATTTAGTACGTACCACCCCCATAGTAACTATGTTTGTATCTAAGTGATTCAAATTGTAATCGATTAGCAACTCTTCCCCTGCAATTATTGATTTTATCGCACATACGAATACACAGTTTCCCTCGCGTGCCTCAAATATGCAATTGGGTTGCTTATTTGTTGACCCAGGTTGTGTACTATTTATAAACCTTGTAATATTCCCTGATGCTTTTGGTCTTCCATCAATGTACATAGTCACTCCTTTATTTTGATCCTTATCTTTTAGTTGTATATAATTTGTTGACAGTGCATACCTACGCATACTTTGTGTATATTGAACCAGCTACATCCAATCTTTGTAACTGTAATAGGGTCTGACATACTCCATCAATTCAGTAACTTTGTCGTAACAGACCTTTATGTCATCCATGCAAAATAGGCCCAAACCATGTAATGACAATGGTGTTATGCGATATATCCTCTCGTTGACACAAAAATCAGTGTTTATTGGAGGAAGTTCCTTGGGTACCCATTGTTTCCATAGATGTTTGTACCTCAAGGGCACCTCAAATTCGCCTATGCTCTCATCATCATAAGAACATGACCCCCCTTCAGCAAGAAAAAATTCCATGTGTTTACGGAATTTTCTTCTAATCTTTTGACCTCTAGTTGATCTCCCTCTTTTAGACCTACTACATGTCTCACTTTCCTCTTCTCTTCTTGAATTTCCCTCGTTCGAGGAAGATAGATCTGAAAAATACCTATTTGGTGGTACCTACACTCATAAAGATGTTGGATGAAGTTTTTTCATGGTGATGTGATCCCAAGGTGACATTATGATTAATCTATCATTTCATCACTAGAATTTGACTGGTTATAAAGTAATCAAGTCTTGATAGATTTCAAGTTATTGTTACTACCGTCCAAATGTGTCCATCACAAATCAAATCAATGTATGAAGGAGACTGTCCCTTGCAATTAATGACTTTAAACTTTTGTAACAAGTGTTAAATGTGACTATGGTCCACCAGTTACACAACCAACGCCCCAAATGTATTGTGCAGAAGAATGGTTTCACCATACATAATAGACATAATTCAAGTGCACATGTGAGGTGGTTCAGCTATCCATTGATAAACTCCATATGTCTAAGTGGTTAACGGGGAGGGAGTGTGTACTAGGACTGGTTAAGTCATCATAAGTTTATGCTTTGGCAATAAAAATTGTTTAAGTCATCTTAAATATTCCTATGTCTAATTGCTAGGAGACTTTTGGTATGTTTTAAGGTAGGATGAATGGTTGCATCAATGTTCTAGTTCTCTATGACAAGGTTTCAACATCTTCAAATAGTGAAATTTCGTGCTCATAGTCATTTGAAACAACAACATTTTGATTATGAATGATGGTAGGATTTGATAACTTAAAAGAATTGGCTACCCAACAAACTTAAAGTTAAAAGAAAAAAATTAAGTTTAAGGGGTTAGCTTTTTCTTTCATCTTTGCATATTGGTTTGATGCTTCAAACAATGCATTTATTATCCCACTTCTATCATATTGTATTCCCATCCCCTTGCAATTGTTGACATTAAAAGTTGTCAAAATTGCAATTTTGCAAAATAATGGGTTGTTAAGTGTTTGTAAGTCAGTTATGGACATTGGTTTGGTGTAGGGGCACCTTGGGTCTCCATGCCTCTTTGAGGCCTTGTTTTGTTTTTTGTTTGATGTCAAGTTGACTAATATGTAATAAGTTCCTAAGGACCATCTTCAAAGGCTTGTAGTAGGTTTTGAGTCTTGGTGATAAGTTTCAATGTAATCACAAGGTCTCTATCCTCACTTTGTAAGCTTGGTGCACCTTGGAAAATTAAAGAATCAAAATGCCATGATGCAACCAAGTGATTGTGAAGCAAAAAGTTGAGTTTTGCTTGTTTAGGGTGATTTTAACTATGAAGGCACTTAGGAGTGATAGACATGGGTGTAACTAGCCTGTAAGAACCTGTTTCAAGGCTTTGGGGTGAAGGGGAGATCCTAGATAGTCAACTCTCCTGTTGTAGCCTTCCAATTAGGCCTCTTGGAGCAGCATTGTTTTGGTCCATTTCTCTTTTATTGTCCATTGTCAAGAAAGAAGTTTTGAGACTTTGTAGGGGCATATATTACTTGTCTAAGTTCAGTGGTTTGAGCCTGATAGAAGCTTATATGTGGATTTTATTTTGATTGTCCTACCGGGCAGGGCTACAATCCCTTCAGTGGTAAAGAGGCCTAGTGGTTAGAGCGATGAGAA
Source organism: Sequoia sempervirens (assembly GCA_007258455.2). Lineage (NCBI taxonomy): Eukaryota > Viridiplantae > Streptophyta > Pinopsida > Cupressales > Cupressaceae > Sequoia > Sequoia sempervirens. The sequence continues at coordinate 15,202 of VDFB02071286.1, forward strand.
AATGGAGTTTCCTATGTGCAAACTTGAGTGTTATGGTTTGGTTTAGTCCTATTTGACATGATCCAAGTGGATAAAATCCCTCTTGATTGTTTCAGTATAAGAACCCTAGTTGGGGGGGTCTTTTCCTTGAAGGAATAGTGGATTGGAAAGGTCCACTTAAAGAATATTTGAGAGAGTTGTGCTAAGTTGGTGGTTTGATCATCTAGTTGATCATCTAAAGAAGCTTCCCCTGCTCACTCTACATCATGGTTGAAGGTAGTTGGGATCTGAGATGATTTAAAAATCCTTCCAAGGCCTGAGAAAAGGTTGTTGGAGGAGTTGATACCAAAATTTCATATCAAATACCACATTCTTGAAGCAATTTTTTGTGTTTTTACTATTTTTCTGAAGTTCTTTTGTGTTGTATGGATCCGTACAAGCTTGAAATTCTTTGAGATCATTGGTGTAGATAAATATATGTGTTCCCTTTCATTTGCATTTGTTTTGAAGTGCTAAATCACTGTTTTGTGGGAGAAAACAATCAAATACAGGGACTGCCCTATTTTTCCTATGTAAGGGTTTGAGGGCTAAAAAGAAATGGCATCCACCAATCCACCCACTGTCTTTCACAATTTTTCATCCAAATACAAGGCCTTTGACTAGTTTGACATGTTTGATTTCACTATCGTACTTTGTCATTTCACTTGTATTTTGTGAGTCTTCCTTCATAGTAAAAAATATTGTCATGATAAGCTAATGTCTTTGTTATAGCATGACTACCATTGAATAACTCATATTGCTACTTTCCACACTTCTATATAATTTATTATAAACTCACTTCATTCTTACCACCTATTATACCCCTTTTATGAATTGAATAAGGCATTTAGTTTCCCTTTTGTTTCTTTATGGATTATGAATTGACTTTGAACTGTATCACTACCATTTTTTTTTAAGGAAACCCCCTGTCCACCTATTATGGATGCAAAATCTTCAACTGCCTCTGTGAGAGCCCTTGAAGCCATTTTATTGACCATAAACTTTGTTTGTGAGGATACTACAATATAGACACCATGCTATCTCATTTTATCTCTATGAGCTATTGGATCTTGCCATTGGGTCATTATACATAATGCTTTGGCTCCTTAGCATTCTAAGTATGATATTTTATCTCATATGGGGAAAAGAGGTTTCACACTAGCCTAGACAAATACATAAGACTTTCAACTAAACTTTGAACATGGTTCATGAGTTTGACAAGGGTTTATAGCAATCCTTCACCTCTTATGGCATCTTCTAATGCAAAACATCCTTTCATAAAATGCCATATTTTTGTTTTCCTCTATATATATAGTTATCCTCTATTTTAATCATGTATTTTCCTCAATGATATGTCATCCATCTAACAGTTATATAGTCTCTTGAAAAATCCTTTATCCATTTTGTCCTTTTAGCCTTATGTACTGCCATGACTTGTCTTCATTTTATACCATGATGTTTATTGACCTTGACTATGAAAGAAATCATAGGGCCACTAGTTATTTTCAATTAATAGTCTCTTTCTATGTTATTTACTAATCCATGATAGGATTATAGCTCCATCTTGTATAATATTTTAACCTTATATCTTTTCCTTCATGATATTGACCCCTTGGTAGGGTTAAAATAAGGTTCATTATACTCATCAATTCTAACAAGATCATTGATAGCAAAAAGGGTTTCATCATGAGCAAGTTCCTTCGAAGATTTCATTGCCAGATGCCCTTTTAACCTATGTCCACAATGATAACATGTCAAAGTTTGAGATGCCTATCATGTATGGTTTTAACATCATTCTACCTCTTGGAATGACTGGTCTTCTACAAGTGATTCTTATCTATGTACTTTTTATTACTAATTAAAGTTGATAGTGTTACAAATTGTTATAAGTGATCCCCCCTTTCTTTACAAAAGTTCTCAAATGATATGAAGCATACCTAGAGAGTAGTAGAAATGCAACCATGTGAAGTCTTCACCCTAAAGGCATTTGGGTACATGGAGATAGTTTGATGCCATCATGAATGTGGGCACTGGTCTGTTATGTACTACCATCCAATGACTTATCAGCAATTTGTGATATACTCTTTCAACTATGCTTTCTTTGCCTTCCATTCTATTGGTCTATTTTAATTGCCCCTCCTACAAGTTAATCTCCAGTAACCTTGTTTTTTTAACTATCTTCATCACACAGTTAGCTACCCTTAAGTTGAATGTTTGCCTCTATTCTCAACAGTGCTTTCATTGTGTTGAAATCCCCGACAAGTATTACTTGTTGATCTGTGTTTTTCTCCAACCAGTAAAGAATGTTGTTAAGGTGATTGATTTTGCAACTGCTTTTAGGGTACATAGACACTAATTGCAGAGAAGGATATTTGTCATTGATAAGCCATAAGAGAAACACTTAGGTATTTTATTCCAGAGAATTGTTTCATTTGAATTAGCTATGTACCTAGTAGGAAATCCCATTGGATCATGGTTTTAGTTTACACACATAAAATGCATGTGTTTGCTGCCCTAGATACCTTTATGTTTTAGATAGTTGGCTTGGATAGATCATGTTGCTGCAGTAGAATGATGTCAATTTAATCATTGTGGACCATTGGTTTGAGCATTTGGAATTTACTAGGTCCTCCAATTAACCTAATCATTCATGAGGATATGTCATGTTTTTGGCTTGTCTAGAATCAGATTTACTGACTCAAGCTCCTGGGACTTTCTTTGTGTGTCTTTTTGAGGAACAAAAGCTAGGACAATTCAACCCAGATTGTGATTTTTGAGAGCATAAGCTTGTTATGATGAGCACAATAAACCTCACTAAAGTGAGTATTTGATGTTCTTTTTGTGTTATGTATTTGTACATTTGTAGGATGGTAGGTTGGTCTATAGTTTCTTTGGTTGTAGTTTGCTTAGTGGTGGTTTTCTTGTGTAATTAGGTGTCTTGGATTTGGTAATGGGTTTTAGGAGAAAATGAATGAAAAATCAATGGATACAAAAATATGCCAGTTCAAAATACAATGGAAACTAGGCATGAAAAATGAAAGTTAAAGAGAATGTGGGTGCCAAACTTACAGTACTCATTGTCCCTTGGTCGTGGATTTTCTCTGACTGCTCTCAACCTCGTCCTTGGTGCTGGTATTGACCTTGTTTTCACTCCTCCAAACTCTTCCTTGGTGCTGGCTGTATTCACCTTGTTTTCACTCCTCCAAAATATTTGTTGGCACTGGTATTGACCCTTTTTTAACTCCAATCTCTTCCTCGGCACTGGTATGGACCTTTTTTTCACTCCTTGAAACTCTTCCTCTCTTCCTCGGCGCTGGTATTGACCTTTCACTTCTCCAATTTTGACGAGCTAGGTTTTTAGAGTATGTTAATTAAATTGAAAAATCTAGTGTCATTTAGCAAGGTTTTAATATTCTTCAATATAGTTAAGTATATATTAGTTATATTTACATAATAAATTATATAATTATTCGACTTATTATAATTATATATTATATTCTTTAACAAAATTATTAAATACATATAAAATTATTATAAGTAATAATTAATAATAAGTATATTTTTATATAATAAAAACTATAATTTATATAATATATATTTAATATAATAGTAATATTAGATTAAATTATATATAATTATATTATATTTACCTAATATTTTAGCGGATTTTACCATTACACTATAGTTGGTTTACCAGTAAATGGCATTTGAAACTTGTTTTCCAACGACACAATATATGTAGCATGCCATTTGATTAAAGATATGATAATTCTCCTTTAAGACCTCTTCAATGTACCCATTGCACATTTAAGGATACAGATAAATAGAGGGAAGAAAATATAGAGAGAGAGGGAGATAATGAGAAACATACAAATAGAAAGGGAGACAAAGAGATAGAGAGAGGTAGAGAGATGAAGAGATAAGGATGAATAGATAGAGATATAGGGAGGGTGATTGATATATCTCTCCCTGATGCTCTCTATCTCTCTATATCTCCCACTATCTATGTCACTCCCTCTTCCCCCCTCTATCTATTGAGCTAAACCCTAAACCCTAAACCTATCTTCCTTTCTCTTCCCATATATCTCTATCTCTCTCTCTTTCTCTTCCCATATATCTTTATCTCTCTCTCTTTCACCATCCCCCTCTATCTCTCTATATCACCGCCTTTCTATTTCTATGCATCTCCCTCTTCCTCTATATATATTGAGCTATCTCTCCTCTCTCCCCTATCTTCTTCTCTCTCCTTTCTACATGTGCTCTCCTCTCCTCTTCTTTCTCTCCCTTTCTCTATCTCCATCTCTTCTCTCTCTTTCTCTTCAACCTATCTCTCCCTCTCTCCCCCTCTTCTCTATCTCTCCTCTACCTATCAATATCCCTTTCTCTCCCTCCCCCTCTCTATCTCTCACCATCTCTCCTCCCTATCCCCCCTATCCATGAGCTCTTTGTCTCACCTCTCTTCCTTTTCTCTCTTCCCTTATATCTCTATCTCCTCTCTCTTTCACCATCCCCCTCTATCTCTCTATATCACCCCCTTTCTATGTCTCTCCCTCTCTCTCTATATATATTGAGCTATCTCTCCCTCTCTCCCCTATCTTCTTCTCTCTCTCCCTTTCTACATATCACTCTTCCTCTCCCCCTCTTCTTTCTCTCCCTTTTCTACCTATCTATCTCCCTCTCTTCTCTCTCTTCCTCTTCAACCTATCTCTCCCTCTCTCCCCCTCTTCTTTATCTCTCCTCCTCTACATATCTATATCCCTTTCTCTCCCTCCCCCTCTCTATCTCCCCCTCTCTATCTCTCACCATCTCTCCCTCCCTATCCCCCCTATCCATCGACTCTCTATCTCCACCTCTCTTCCTTTCTCTTCCCATATATCTCTATTTCTCTCTTTCTCTTCCCATTTATCTCTATCTCTCTCTCTCTTTCACCATCCCCCTCTATCTCTCTCTATATTACCCCTTTCTATGTCTCTTCGTCTCCCTCTATATATATTGATTTCTCTCCCTCTCTCCCCTATATTCTTCTCTCTCTCCCTTTCTACATATCGCTCTCCCTCTCCCCCTCTTCTTTCTCCTTACTATCTATCTCCTCTTCTCCTCTCTCTTCCTCTTCCAACCTATCTCTCCTCTATCCCCTCTTCTCATATATCCTCTGCCTATCTATGTCTGGCACCCTCACTGTCCCTCTCTGTCTCTCTTGTCTCTCCTCCCTATCCCCCCTATCCATCTCTCTATCTCACCTCTCTTCCTTTCTCTTCCCATATATCTCTATCTCTCTCTCTTTCTCTTCCCATATATCTCTATCTCTCTTTCTTTCACCATCCCCCTCTATCTCTCTCTATATCACCCCCTTTCTACATCCCTCTCCCTCTATATATATTGAGCTATCTCTCCCTCTCTCCCCTATCTTCTTATCTCTCTCCCTTTCTACATATCGCTCTCCCTCTCCCCCTCTTCTTTCTCTCCATTTTCTACCTATCTCCCTCTCTTCTCTCTCTTCCTCTTCAACCTATCTCTCCCTCTCTCCCCCTCTTCTCTATCTCTCCTCCTCTACCTATCTATATCCCTTTCTCTCCCTACCCCTCTCTATCTCCCCCTCTCTATCTCTCACCATCTCTCCCTCCCTATCCCCCCTATCCATCGACTCTCTATCTCCACCTCTCTTCCTTTCTATTCCCATATATCTCTATCTCTCTCTCTTTCTCTTCCCATATATCCCTATCTCTCTTTCTTTCACCATCCCCCTCTATCTCTCTCTATATCACCCCCTTTCTATGTCTCTCCCTCTCCCTCTATATATATTGAGCTATCTCTCCCTCTCTCCCCTATCTTCTTCTCTCTCCCTCTTTCTACATATCACTCTCCCTCTCTTCTCTCTCTTCCTCTTCAACCTATCTCTCCCTCTCTCCCCCTCTTCTCTATCTCTCTAATGTCAAGCCTTCTAAAAATAGTGTTTTATTAAACTATAAGTAAATTATTGTCACCACATGAAATTCCAAATGTAGCAATTTTTTTGTTGCTTTTATCAAGTTTCATTAACCAAGCTATTTAGTGGGTTGAATAAAGTTGTGTTATGACCCTTGGTCTCTTTAAAATAATTAGACAATATTAGGGAGATCAGGAAGGGGAGAAAACTAAACTCCTTCAAAATAGGGGTAGTTGTGGGTTTGTTGTGTTTTTGAAATGGAAGAGATCTACAACTCTATAGAAATTGCTATATGCTAATGGTCAAATTATTAGACTATTTAGATTATTTTCTTAGTTGTGTATCCTAACTAATATAGAGTAAGATTTTTCATTTTAATTGACTACCACATAATAGTTTATGTGATGAAAGAATTGTTTCCATTCTTTGTAGTTTTTACTTTGGAATACAAATCATATTTAATTTCACGCCAATATACTTCTTTCATAAATCATATTTGTTTAATATCTTAAAAGATGTTAGTTAAATTGGAAAATTTGTTTGAGTTAATTACTAAATTTGATCTAAAAATGCTTAATGCTTTAGATATATTCAATTAGATATATATAGTTAAATTGGAGGTGCCATTTGAGTTAATAATTAAATAACGTAATAATCAATCAAAGCAAGGAACATAATTTTGGATGTGTTTGAATTTAATAAATTACAAATTAAAATAGACATAAATTACTTGAAATAAGTGCTTCACAACCCATCTAATCAAATCATAACCTATCAAAAAGGCAATAGGAATTTTCTAAAGAAAAGAACACTTGACCCAATCATAAGTGTATGGAATTGTGAAGGGTGATTGGCTTAACAAATCTAAACGACTTTGCAATTATTTCACTACTATGATCAATGTGTCATCTTTTGTGAAATTTCTCAAAACACTATTCATTGTGATCATATGGAAATTTCTAAGAGAGCTACAACAGTTGTAACATCATGAATTAAAACTAAACATTAAAAAGTACATCATGAATTAATTATGTAATAGCATAAAAATTAAAAACATCATGAATTAATTATGTAACCACATAAGTCAAATATAATTCTATCAAGAAATTAATATCAAATAGATAATATAATCGCATAACTCATACATTTCAATGCCATTGATCTTCTTATCCATCCAACTCTTTGTCTCTATCATCCAATCCAGATTCGACATTGTAAGGATTGGTCATATCATCATCATCATCATTGATATCAGTTTCTATAATGTCATCATCCACATGGATATCATCTTCATCATCATGTTCTAGTTCCTATTCTTTGACATCTTCGTCTGGCACATCATCAACTAACTATTGATCCTGATCATCATTTGCATCATCTTCTAGTTCTTTGGTATCTTCTTCTTCCACCACATTATACTTTACCGGCCTTCCTCTTGGATCATGTCTAACAACAAATGACCAACCCAGTTTACCTAGAACCTCTGAGTAAAATACTTGCTCACATTGGCTTGGAAGAACATAGGGCTCATTTCCATCTTGCTCAATCAACCTTGTATTAACCATGGTAAATCCATTATCATGATCAATAACAGTTTTCCCGAGATCATTTTCATTCAATTGTAGCATGTACCATAGGATGAAGAACAGAACTAATTTCAAGGACTTAAAGTCACACTCAAGTATATCATCCAAAATCCCATAGTATCGATTTTCTGAGACTTCTGGATGTATGTCGCTTCTAGATGAAACATTAGTCACTTGAAAGACTCAGTTATCCCAAAATCACAAGTTTTCTTCATGTCATCCAACTTTTTGATTCAAAATTTATGACCATTACACCACATAGCTTTGTGGTGTTTCACCTGCAATATGTCAAACATGTAAAAATTATTGCAATATCGTTAGTTGATAAACATATTTATTCTTGGCCGAATGTATGCAAAGAAAAAAATATCAACATATATACCTCAATATAATTGAAAATAATTAAATAATATGGGTGATTACTATATTTATACATACTTGTTTATCTCTTAAACTATATGCTAAATCAATTTCTCTTGGTATAACATTGGAATCTCCATTACGATGAGTTTTTTTAACCAATGAAGCCACACCTTCCCATGTTAATGCACGACCAGATTGTTGACATCGTTCAATCCATATCATCATCCAATCAAGATTGTTTGCGACGTAAAAATGTAGCGCATCCCACTCTTGACCAACTGTATAAAAAAAAAATGAAATTCACAAATGACATATAATTAGTGGTGCAGGAGCACCTATACCTCATTCTCAACTTGTGATTATTTGAAGGTGGATAGATGGTCAATAGGTAGAGTGAGTCTTTTGGATGTTTTTGCCTTGATTAAGGTCAATTAAGACCATTAGACATGTTCTAGGTGAAGTTTTGAGTTACGAGTTTGAGTCTTGCACTAAAGAGTTTTGTAGCATTTTTAAGGCAAATTAGAGAATTTACATGTAAAAGGGTGCAAGGTTAGTGTCATGTCAATAATAAGGCTATTATCAAGCCACTAGCATGGTCTTAGAGGTGTCCTAGGAGTTTCAATACATTTGAAAGTTCAAAAAATAAAAATATTTCAATAGTGATGTTAACAACCTTGAAATTAGTGTGTTTTATGTTTCATGTGATCATAAAAGATTATAAAGTTGGTTGTAGAGGTGGTTGTTCAGTATTTGAGGTGTAAAGGCCTTTAAAAGGCATAAATTTATCATTGTAAACCATCATAGGATGAGAAATAAAGAAGGTATAGCTACTGTCCTCAAGAGTTTTGTGAAGAAAAGCATGTGAAATGAGAGGTTCAAGCCTAGGTTTCAACAAAATATGTATGGAATATCTGATTTTATGAAATTTTACGCATGTACAGACCTAATGGGTTTTTCTGAGTTGGTTTTGAGGTCTGGGAGGTTGTGGAAGTAGGAGATTCAATAAACCCTCATGATTTTGGCCTAAAACAAGGGATTTTGGGTTTGGCAAGAATTTGGCCATACAAGTGGAATATTTTTGTGGATTTGGAGGTTTGGAGGCAAAAAATTGCTACCCCAAGATTTTATGGGTATATGACAAGTTTAAAGACTATTTTTTTTGTAAAATAGACCTAATCAACACAACCTAGAAAGGGTGATTTTGGTGATTTGGTCCAAAGGACTTGTACTTTCCCTTGAATTATGTTTAATAACGCCAAAATGGGTGTCTAAAACCATCAATTTTTTTCCTGGTGTTTTGGAAAAAAAATTAGTTATTGGGTAAAACTAGGTTTGCAATGCTACAAGGATTCAAGAAGTCAAAGTGTGAAATCTAACTTATGTTGTTTGTCAGGCTTTGAGAGTTGTTTGGATTGTTTAAAGTGGTCATTATAAACTTGTTGGAAGCCTCTTAAAGGCAAGTTGATAGGTTGGTTGAGTTGAGCCTCCCAGGTCTACAATTAGTTAATTACCATGGTATATGACTTTAATTTATAATTGATGTATATTGAAGATTAATAATTAAATAAGTACAATATATATAAAAACCAAATGCAAAATTTATTATAATTACCTCTCACTTTCCTCAATCTACCTTTCCCCATCAGGTACTCCCCTTCGAATTTGTTAATGGAGTTGTGATCCCAAATGCGATCTACATGGATCTTTGCTACAAACTTAGGAAGATATTCAATAATGTACATCACGGTTTGGTATACCATATATCTCTCCACCATATAACCCTCAGGATGTGCTCTTTGTCTAACCAAAGCCTTCAAAAAATTTAAGTGTCTCTCAACCATCCACATTGACCTTGTGTGTACAGGTCCACACAATTAAATCTCCTCAACTTAGTGTATGAAGTGGTGTTCTTGTGCATTGAAGAATGTCAAAGGTAGACACTTTTGCATTTCACACATTAGATGAAGAATTTTTCTTCCAATAATTTATATCTTCTTTATGGATTTCTTTAGATGACATCCATCTAAAAGTGATTCAAGGCGCAAATATATTAACGAGATTTAATAAAAATATACAATATATTACATAACAAGTAAAACAAATGGCAATTATAAGATCTATACAACAAATTGAACAAATATCTCTACTTACCTCATGTATTTTCCAAGATCAAATATAACTTGCTTGACATTGTTGTCAAAGTTGTCTGGGAGAGATAGAGGTAGAACATACTGCAACAATTATAAAATGATATTTTCATTATTTTTCAAAAAGTAGTAAACATAATACACTGAAAAGTACATGCAATATACAAATATATATAATATACCAGAATAATTACCTTAATGAAGGTATGTTAATCATGTGTTTTCATCCTTGACCCAAATTCACCTTTCTTTGTTATGATATTGTTTATGTTCACAGCAAATCCTATGGGAAATCAAATTTTTTGTATGATTTATTTTATAGCATTGCTTTGTTGCTCTATTAATAACCAAGGAAGGGCACTTATATTAATTTGGTCTCCATCGCTATTTAATTGAATGACAATTTTCATTGCATGATTGGCTTCCTAAATGTCACTACAAATTTTGACAATTTTTTTTTTGTCATGCCTTCCATCCAATATTTTTCATAACATTTTTGTTATATTCTTTCTAATATGCATTGTACCAAACAAATGCGCAATTTGTAGCTGCTCATAGTAGGGCAGCCTACTAAATTGTCTGGGATAACTTTTCATTCCCTATGGAAGCCGACCATTAATGCCTTGACGACCTTCATGAAGCATATAAGTTAAACAAATTAACGACGACAATCATTTCCAATTACAACATGAGCAAACAAAACGCAATATAAAAATATAAATTCCAAACATATCATATATGATAGATAAAAAATTTGATCTGATGTTTAACCTTGACGGTTAATTCTATTATATTCCAACTTCCATGGGCGAGGTGTCATTCTTCGTGGTTTTGATGTAGTCTCTTCTTTCCCATTGAAAATATGTTTTTCAGTACCTCGATACTTATGATTTCTATGGAGGAAGTGCCTATACTCATCAAACACCTGCTTTCCTAAACTTGTTGAACAACGAGATTTCATCTTTGGACCATAAATTGGACATGCAAATTTTCCCTTTGTTTGAAGACCTACAAGATCATATATAATTGGATTAAATATGTAATTTTTTATAATTATATATAATGAATAGATTATTTTAAAAATATGCATGATATCTACTTCATAAAATTAAATATCGTTAAAGTGTAGTCGAACGTTATAACATACCACAAAAATGTGTTAAACCTGGGGCATCATGAATTGTCCATACAAGTATTGCATAGAACTGAAATTTTCTTTGTCCTGTTGGTCTAGAGACGTCATACATAGTGACGTCATTGCATAACTTTAGTTACTCGTCGATAAGAGGCTTGATATATTCATTCATATCTTTAACTTGGTACTTACCTAGTTGAATGAACATAAACATTACATAATTATTATAACTATTTTACTCCAATATATATAAATTAATGTACATGACTCTTAAATGAAAAAAATATAAGTCATTATGCAACAAATAAGACAAATGAGATGCTACTACATTAAAGAAAATTGATGTAAACAAATACCTGGAACAATCATTGCCAACATTATATGCTCGCTCTTTATTGACATCCATGGAGGAATGTTATTGTTGATAACAAAAACAGGCCACACTGAGTAAATAGATCTCATCTCTCCAAATGGATTGACACCGTCCGTTGCCAATGAAAGTCTGAGATTACGAGGTTCTTCGTTAAAGTGTGGTCATTTTTCCTCCATGTCCCTAAATGCAAAACCATCTGCAGGCACTCGAAGAATGTCATCTCCACTTCTATTTCGTGCATGGTAATCCATAAATTGTGCTAAGCTTTTGCACCTAAATAATTGTTGCATACGTGGAATAATGGGAATATAATGAAGAACCTTGTGAGACACCTTTTTGTTAGTTGATCTGTTTGATATCTAATGATATGACATTCCAGGAATTCTGTCGCAAATTCATGTTGTTTATGATATATAATATAATCATTGGGACATGCATCTATTGCTTGATACTCCATTCCAATATCTTTCATAATGGAAAATAAATCTCGGTGTGAGCGAGGTAAAATATTAGATGGTGGTAACAAAAATGCACCTATCAATCTACAACAAAAAAATAATTTGTTAATATAAAGAATATTAATGGTATATATTTCATCATTTATTTACTAGTGATGAACTAACAATAATTAAAATAGATGAAAAAAGATGACATATATGACATACCTTAACAACTGTGAGATTGTTATGTTGGATAAACCATTCATAACCTTCAAGTTCACCAGCAACAATACAGCAAAGAGAAAAGTTGTTTCAGAGCCTTCATAAAGGGGCTCATGTGCCTTCTCAAGTATAGGTAAATCATGAACATCATCAAAGTCATCTTGATCATCATAATTAGTTATGCCACTAAATGTGTCATGGATCAATGTATTTGTACCATCATCTTCAACTGTGTTTTCTGGTGCATGATCATTTTCTTCCATAGGATCATTAACTTCATCTTTGATATTCACAGCTCCATGTTCCTCCCCTTGCAAAACCACATTCTCTGAGGCATGATAATCCATATCTTGTGCCCTAGGGCACCCCACCTTTATAATAATAATCGACACAAATAAACCATGATCATGATCAAGTGATTTTTTATATATATAAAAATGTTAAAATGATATAAACATTTACAAATTCAATCAATATAAAGACATATAATGAACAACTTACCAATGGACAATAATTATGCCCCCCTTCAACGTGACCATGTTGCCTACAATATTTCTCAACTGTTGTGATTAAAAGTCTTCTCATCTTTAAGCCCTTGCAATTATTGCAAAGACAATAACATTTCCCATCACCCTTTCTTTTCAATCTAGCCCACATTCTAGCAATTGTCTGTTCATTTTGTTCTGCACTAATATTATCTGACATGATTTTTCTTTACCAAGCTTGAATATTTAGATCTTCAAAAAATATCAAACTCAAATTCCAATAATTTTTAATCATAGACAGGTAATAAAATCTAATAATTCTAATACTTTGCACAAAAAAAATTGGCATGCAACCACCCCTGCGAAAGAGAAGATAGTCAGAAGTTAATGAACCTAAAAAACACTTTAAAATGCTAATTCCATAACTTATTAAATTCTAATTTTACTATGATTTCCAACTGTTAGACTCCTAAAATAATAATATTGAACTTGCACAACAAAATTTGGAAATGAAATTTTGAAAATGCACAAGTCTAAAAATGAAATTTGATGAGATGTTGCTTTAAAATATGATTTTCAAACCTGGAAGTACAAATCTGACTTCACAAATGAATTCTGGAAAAAGACAATGACTACCCTCAACCTAGTGATATCTTAAATTTTTTCTAATTTTTCCCAAGAAAATCGTCCTTAGTTCTCCACAAATTGTCGCAAGTATAGCAAAACATTGTCGCAATAAATAGGCAAACTCACTTTTATTTGTGTCGGCCACAATTTTATTTTTTTCAGATTTTGCATGTTCGTCAAAATTTCGACGAACCTAAGTTTTCGTTGAAAAAAATTGAAAATTACAAATCAAATATAACAAGTACCCGACAATACATCAAGTTATACATCTTTCATCAGATTTTGCAGTCAAATGAGTTAGTGAGAGACTATTGGGCAAAATGGATCCCAAGAGGTCTCTTGAAAAGATAAAGAATGATGAAAAGATGTACTAAGTGGAATAAAAGATATCTTCAAAGAAATCATATTGTGATGATGTACATTCTATAGATATAAATTTGATGATGGATGATGATTGGGAACATTAATTAATGTTGCTCGAATGATGGGAACATTAAGAAAATAAAACAAATAACACAAAAATGAATAAATAAAAGAATTTTGAGGCCATATCAACAAACCTGCAAGCCCCTTGTTGAGCTATGAAGGTGCCAAAACCTCTTGTCATTTTACCTAGATTTGCAAGATGACTCACCTCTCCTATGCCTTATAGCCTTATTTATCTCTATTCTCACTACATCAAGTTAGGGAAAAATCTCTTGTAAAAAGAAAACATGTCAAAAAAGGAAATAATAAAAAAAAGCCTATACATAAGTGTCACTCATAGATTTTAGATTTTCTAATGTTTTTATTTTTATTTATTTATCCTCGTTAGAACCCATGGAAGGGTGTATAGGTATGGAATGAAACTAATATTCCTTAGAAAGAGGTGTAACAACACGAGCATAACTATCATAGTGAGACATCAGTGGAAGCACCAACCCAACAATTAATTTTTTTTTGGGGAATATTACTATAAATTGCTTATGATAGATCATTTACATTTATATAAATTAGTGGTATGAAAATATGAAATAATGTATATAAATAAATAAGATGTATATATAATTAGTTATAAGCAATAAAGTATACAAAATAAGTGTTAATAAAACCTCTTACGTAATGTGTGATATATACTTATAGTTCTTGAAGTAAAATTATATATATAGTGTAACAACACGAGCATAACTATCATGTAATGAGACATCAGTGGAAGTGTCAACCCAACAATTAATTATTTTTTTTGGGAATACTACTATAAATTTCTTATGATTGATCATATACATTTATATAAATTAGTGGTATAAAGACATGAAATAATGTATATAAATAAATAAGATGTATATATAACTAGTTACAATCAATAAAGGATACAAAATAAGTGTTAAGAAAACCTCTTACGTGGTGTGTGTTATATATACTTATTGTTCTTGTTCGATAAAATTATATATATAGTCTTAATATATAGAACTGAAGTCATTTAGCGTAGTATCATGGGGAAGGTCCAAAGTAATATTACTTCTGCTAACAAGAAAAAAGGAGGGACAATATTAATAGTATTATTAATAATGATACTAATATTAAATGTCAAAATAATATTAAGAGTAATATTAATATTAATAATAAGCAATAATATTAATACTAAGAGAAATTTTAATATCAATAATATTATTATTAATATTAAATAGTGATATTAATGATTATAATAATTATTAATATTAATATTATGAGTAATATTAACATTAATACTAAGTGATTTTAATATAAATAATCAAATTATTTTTTTTATTCATAAGCTTGAGTTTTATTAATCATCAAAGAAAAGGTTACATTGGGAATCCCTAAGGCTTCAAATTACATTTCATTTGTAGCAAGAGAAAACATCCCCCTACAAACCAAATCCAACCAGTCCTGACCGCAAAATAGGCCATACCCACTAAACCTTGGAAAGGTGGACAGCACACTTTCCATTAGAAATCTATTTCTTTGTTGCATATCTCAATTACATTTGATGCTTTATTGTTGCAAGAGTGGACCTCTTCCTCCTTACTTTTGTCCACTCCTCTTTAGGAAGATCACATATAGGGGATAATTTGAGGGGATAGGCCTCATTTCCCACACCAAGAATAGCCCCCATAGCCTCAGGAATTGTTTGATCCATTGCAGACTCAACAATAGATTTTGAGTTCTCCAAAGAAAAAGAGGGGGTAGCAGTGGGGTCACTTACAAAATCAGCCACATGTGAAGACATGAAGGGAAGCACTTGCTCAGCTGGTGGAGATGGAGAAATTTCCTTTGAAGTAGCCTCATGAGAAATTTGTGAAGAAGCTGAATCATTTTGAGATCCAGGAGAGAAAACATATTCTTGGGGTTCTACCCCAATCCACCATGAAGGCCTTCTATTTAATGCCTCAAAGTTTTCGAGCTCATCAGTTTGCACACTTTGACATTGATGTGTAGGGTGATCAGTTGAGAAACATTTTTGACATTTGAAAGCAATTTTTTCATAATCTATTGGTTGTCTCAAACACGTGTTGCCCACTTTCAAATATATCTCTGCTAGGAGCCTAGCAGATAAATCCATTTCTACGCATAAACAAGCACATGTGGACCACCTATAATTGATTTTTTCATTAGAAAGGCAATGATAATCACCCAAACCATTTCCAATAGCTCGCAGGAAATCCAACTCCCAAAACTATAGAGGAAGATATAGTAATCTCACCCAAAGGTACACAAATGTGAATGTCTCGATACGGGGATCAAAGGAAGCAAACCAGGGCTTCATACATATGTAATCTCCCTGAAACTTCCATGGGAAAAAATTTAGCAGTAAAAATCCATGTCTTTTGTTAAATCAAATTCCATAATGAAAAACCCACAAGCACAGGGATAACTATAGATCTCTTTTTTCATATACTCCTTCTAGTTCTAAGTGATCCAAGTGTGTAAATCACTCAAATTGGACCATGATTTCATCAATCTACAAATAAGGGCATGTTTTTGTAGATACTTCTCTCTATTGCTAGTGAAATCTCCCAAATTTATCTCAAGAATATGTGTAGAGCATCACACAGGAAGAGGACACACCTTGTTATTGATTGTAGTTGTTGCAATACCTTTAATGCAGGATGGTGAGTGAGAGATGGGAGATAATTTTCCCCAAAAATCTAGATCGTGGGGGCCAAAGGTCAGAGAATTCATGGTTGTGTTACCCTTTTCCAAATACTCAGTCATCTTCATCCTAAAGGTCATACCTTCCATGTCAGTTAGAAAGCCCTTGCAAAAGGATTTGAGAACAAACCCTAGCTCCATTTCGCAAGGCCGCCTTGAAGTTCAAGTGACTCCCACCCAACCCTTCCAAAGGTTCACCTACTTCATCATTGCTTGGAGAAAATGCACGCATGCAAGGCAAAACCGAGATTGCAGCACAAAAGGAATCAATCCTCGAGTAAAGAAAGTCTTTCTAGGGGCGCGATTTCCCTCCACAATGCATCCACCATCAACCTTCATGGTGCAAGATTTGTGTTGCCTTGCACGGGGAGTCTTATTCCATCGCGAGGGAACCCATCATTGCGTGGGGAAAAAATGAAAGAGTTGGAGGAGCGAAACATTACAAAAACTTTAATTTATTTGCTATGTTAATGAGATTCCTTCTATTACTTCTATAATATCTCTCAATAAAATTATACATAAATAATCAAATTATTATTATCTCTAGGTCAACATCAATCATCACATTGATATTAACCTAATTCTTTTCACCACATGATATTAATATTAAATTGGAAGTGAAAATTAGATATTAATATTAAATTGGAAGTGAAAATTAGTATTATTAACCTAGTAGGATTCATAATAATCATGTTAATGCTAAAGTGAATCAATATTAATATCATTAGGGTTAATAATGACATAATATTAATAAATGAGTGGAAGAATTATTTTCATGAAGAGTTAATAAGACTATTAATATTAATGTAGAGATTAAATATTACTGTCAAGGTGGTTCTCCGTAGAGATTTTATTACTAATATGGGTATGAATGTTAATGCTAATATTAAGAGTATCATCTTACCAATATTTTAATTCTATTAAATCATTGATGAAACGAGGTATGGTTAATTAATGGTGTTTTGGATATAGGCAAGCAAACATAATAACATAACAATTTAATAACTACTCCTTAGGGAAATATCATTTTCAAATGGAACTCCTTTCTAACTCTCCCATTGGATGGTAAATAAACATGCTTTGTATGAGCTCTGCTAGGGTTTTTCTTGTGTCTGCGGTCATTCCTGGCCCTTCTTGCATCATACTGCGCTATTGGCACAGGATTTTTCTCTTTTCCTATCCTGTGTGTACAACCACATTTACTATCATTTTTTTGTTTTAATATGCCTTTGACGGCTCTAACCCTATAGTTCTTGTTGGTGTTGGCGGTTCGATGGCTCTGCTCAATGGCTCCTCCTCCAAAAAAATGACCCCAAAAACTTGTTCCGAAAGTGTTTCACAAGGTAATTCTTTTGACTCCCTAGCTGATGTGGTTTTACCTTTGCCTAATTTTGATTTTGCTTGTCAATGGCTTGAGCAACATACTCTTGTTGGGTACTTTGTTGGGAGGAATCCCCCTGAAAGTGTGCTTAAAGAATGGGTCCACAAGGCTTGGGTCCCTCATGGGGTCCGCCTTGATATGGTCCAAAATTTAACCAAGGGTTTTTTCCTTTTCCATTTTGCAGAGGTCAGTCATGTTCAGGCAATCTTGAATCATTTTCCTTGGTAGGTCAAGTCTTCTCTGTTGGTTTTCTAGTCGTGGACTCAAGACTTTGTTGTCTCGAATGACACCAAGTTGCAGGTCTCAGTCTGGATTGAGTTTCCAGGGTTGCCTTTGCCTTGTGTTCCTTTTTTGAGTCATATTGTGTCCTCTCTAGGGAAGGTCATTTGTATTGAGCCAGATAGGTTTTTCCAGGCCCGACCCCAAAAACGGGTCTGTGTTGAAGTGGACCTTTCACAAGATTTGAAAGAATCCATTGACATTCAAATTGGAGCTCTCTGGCATACCCAGTAGGTCACTTATTTTAATCTTTCGAATACGTGTTATAGATGTCAGTCCACAAACCACAAGATCAAGGACTGCCCTTTGGCAGTGCCTCATACTCCTTCTCCACCGTGGGAATCTAAAAACCCCTATCAAGCAGAAAATTTTGCTGCCAAACTTGATGAGAAATGGACCACGGTTATGAATCGTAAACATAAGCCTAGTGGCTCTGGGACAGTTTCCAAATTCCTTGAGCCAGCTAAAGATGTTTCAAGCCCTTCAGTGAACAGGAAAGAGGCCCCAATCAGGGATAACAATATTCTGGCACCGCCTAGGCTGAAGGCTATGCCTTAACCTATTGTCGTTATGATAGCACAACTGAATGTATCTCCACCCATGACGAGAGCTCAATGACTGTCTCGCAGTCCTCCACCATTAGAAGAAGGAGAATATGTTCAAGAGAAACAAAGATTTTCTTCTCCAAATATTCAAATTGAGTCAGTTCCGCCAGAATTTTTACAGAATCGCTTCTCTACTCTGAATGAGGAGGAGTCAAACTTTGACGATATGGAGGAGTTTCATTCATGAATTTCCTCTCATGGAATGTTTGAGGTCTGACATAACTCTCCAGGAAGTATTTTGTTAGGGATACTTTGCAAAAGTATGCTAGTATTGAAGTGCTTTGTCTCCAAGAAGTTAAAATTTCTGGTTTTTTGCTTGCATTGACTTGTCGTTCTATTTGGCCAACCAGTCATATGTTTTGTACTGCTCATGATGTTGGACATGGCAGAGCTATCACCATTTTTTCCCCACAGTGGCACGCTTGTGTGGTTGACCATGGGTCTGACCCCACACATCGGCCCATCTGGATCCTCTTTAATATTGATAATCACTCTTTTGGGACTATTAATGTTTATGCCTCTAATGATGTTGTGGAACACTCTTTTCTTTGGCATTGGATTGTTGATTCATTGTCAGTTGCTACTTGGCTATTGTGTGTGGATTTCAATATGGTTGAGATGGTGTATGATAAAGATGGCACTATGTCATTTAGATGGGCAGCTGGTGAATGGGAGGCATGGTTTTACATGTGTAATAAGTTGGGGCTCTTTGATCCCAATATTGGTCACCGACATTCTTATTCCCTTTGGCACACTTGGTGTAAATTTAAGGTACCTGGCTCTAACAGGATATTTAAGCGCCTTGATCATAACATGATCTCAGCTCAATCTTTTTTCTCTTTTGACAGCTCTTTACTCCCAGTTAAGTTGTTAGTGGATGTGACATTGTCATATCATTTCCCCATTTCTTTTTGCATTCAATGGGAGACAAGATAGCCTCGAGCTTGTAAAACACTATTTTTTTAACACATCTCTTCTTTGTCATTAGCCCACATTGGCCCACATTCGTAGAGTCTGGAATTTAGAGTGTAGGCCACTTCATAATGCTAGCTGGATTAATTGGTGGAATGATGCTATCACTCGCACGACTAGATTTATGTGCATTTATGGGCACCAACTGGCCATTTTTTGTCGGCGGTCTTATGAGGCTACCACAGCTAACATGTGCTCAGCTATTGAGGCTCTAGCGGGTAGCCCTTTCTCCTTATCATTACAAGTTAGGGTGGTGGAATTAAGACACAAAAAGCAAGTTGCAGACAATTATGCTACTAGAGGTGCGCAAATCAAAGCCAAATTGCAGTGGTTAAAGATTACTGACTGTGCCTCCAAGGAGTTTTTTGGCCCTGCGTGCCAGGCACTCATCTCCTGGCATTAAAAAAATTAAAGATGGAATTTAGGTGCTTTCTAAGCTACCTAGCATTCTCCAAGCCTTTGTTCGACATTATGAACAATTTTTCACTGCTCAAGAGTATATGCCAAAGCAACAGCAAGCCCTTCAGGATTGTCTTGTTGTTGTTCCAAATAGGCTATCTTCAACCCAGAAATTTTTTTGTGAACAATTGCTCATGGTTGAAGACTTAAAGGAAGTCGTTCATTCCATGGCTGATGACAAGGCCCCGAGGATTGATGGTTTCCCTTGTGAATCTTGTAAGGCCCTTTGGAACTGTGTTGGGCACGACTTGCATAAAGTCTATCTTGAGGCTTTTCATTCCAAATCCCTGGGTCATATAATTAATAAAGGAAATATTAAATTCATACCTAAGTCTGGAAATCTTGAGGATATCTTCAACTGGTGGCCTATCACGTCCCTCAATGTCTCATACAAAATCATTGCCAAAGCTTTGGCTCTGAAAATATGCCATCTTTTGCCTCAGATTGTGTACCCAGTGAAAACTAGTTTTATCAAGTTTGGATTTATTCTGGATAATATCATTGTTGTGTGAGAAGGTATGGAGTGGGCCAGGCGTTCAGACTAGAAAGCTATTTTTCTCAAAATTGACTTTGCTAAAGCCTATGACTGCATTGAGTGGCCTTTCATTCTGGCCATGTTGAAAGCCTTGGGATTTGGGTCTAATTTCATTTAGGCTATCCAAATGCTCTTCTAAAACACCTCTGCTTGTATCACCGTTAATGGTTTCCAATCTCTTGCCTTTGGTCTTTTCCACTCCATTCGGCAAGGATGTCTGCTTTCTCCTTCTCTTTACATGCTTGTTGCCAAAGGATTTGGCTATCTCTTGGCCAATGTGGTTTCTCAATAGCTTGTTAAAGGAATTTCCCTACCTAACTCTCAAGCTCAACTTGTCAATGGTCATTTTACTGATGACTCTTTCCTCACCCTTCTAGAGGAAGAGAACAATATTAAGGCGGCTCTTGAATGTCTTGACATTTTTTTCCTTGTGTTTGGCTCCGCCATTTAGTGGCATAAAACTTTGTGCTACAAGCAGTCTATTCTACCCACTCCTCTCTGACTTTAGCAGTATGGTTGGAAATGGATTGGGCCAGAGGAAATCTTTTGGTTTCTAGGCATTCCCTTCACCTTCCAGGCTTCTCCAGCTGAGTTGTGGCAAGTTGTTCTCTCCAAGATTGAGCAAAATTTGGCCTATTGGATTACCAAGCCTCTTTCTCTAGCAAGGAAATTCCAAGTGTGCTCTAAGATTTTGGTGGCTACACATGTCTATTACTCCTCTTGTTGGGCTCCTTTGAAAGCTTCAAATGCCAAGCTTGAAAAGTTGCTTCGGTACTTTCTTTGGGCCTTTGTGGAGTACCATAGAGGGTTTCACCGTGTTTCTTGGGAGTTTTTTTTCCTTCCCAGAGACTCTGGAGGACTTGGTCTACTCTCTACTCAACGACAAGGGACTGCCTTGTGTGTGAAATGGATAATTAGAGACCTTACTAGAGATGAAGCATAGAAATTTCTCCTAAGGCATTGCATTCAATTTGGCTTTCCTATTCAAAAACCTGTCTGGAAGGGGATTGGCTTTCAAACCCTTCTAGTCATGAAGGAACCAATCCAAATTGTGGGAAATTTCATGGCCAAGAGCATTTGGAAATCCTGGGAGGTGGTTAATCCTTGACTCCACTGGGCCAACTCTAGTATTCGTGATGGGATTTTGCTCAATCAACAGAATTTTTGGTGGTCGCCTCTCTTTGCTACTAATGGTTAGCCATTGGCCAAGTTGCCTTGGTTCAAGGTGCTAAGGTTCCACAAGAAAGGCATTCAAACTTTGTAGCATGTGTTTCACAGACCCACAATGTGCATCATGTCGTGGGAAGATTTTTGTGCCCTCTATAGTTTTCAAAACCAAGACCGTGATACTTATGATGGTATGGTGAATGTTATTCCTATAGATATTCTTCATAAGGTGGGAATTCGTGAGTCCAAGCCCTAGTGGAAGGAATGGAAGTGGTACCCAGACACCCCTTTCAGGAATTACAAGCCTAGGCTTGGTTATATGTGGCTTTCACTACATTTTCCAATGATTGAAAGTTTGAACTAGAGGTGGCTTCTTCAATCCCCCACTCATGTCTGGCGAAAAATATTATTTGCCACTTGGTCTGCAAGTGTTGAGCCAAAACTTTCCCACTTTGCTTGTTGTATTCTTTTCCAAGGCTTTCCTATAGGGTCTCAGCTTGTTCACTTGGGGGTCCAGGACCCTCGATGCCCTTTTTGTGGGTAAGCTAAGTCGTTTAAGCATCTCTTCTAGTTTTTTACTAGAGCTCGGTAGTTTTGGAATTGGATTTATGACTTCTTTTAGCCTTTCAAACCAGAGCCCTTCTCCTAGCATATGGTTTTGCTAGGAGATTCACCTAGACTTCTGGCTAAATATGCCCAGCTTTGGCACACTTTCAAGGTGGAAATCCTCTTCAATATCTGGAAAGATAGAAATTCCCACGTATTTGCTAACACACAAATGGATAAAAATGTTTCTTTGTATTCTAAAGCTATTATTTTCTCTAATGTGCTCTTCTAGATTCAAGTTCAAGCCAAAAAGGTTGCACTTGAGGTGTCTCACCTTCAGGTGCTTTTGAATCATTGGGGCAATGCCCTATGTACTGTGGTCCAGGTGCCTGCTTCTCCCACTTCCTCTCATGGTCGGTCGCCCTCTCAGGGTCGGCAACAGAGTGGCTCTGCTCAGCCCCGCTCTCAACCTCCTCTTTGGCACGGCTCCCTCCCTCCTTGATGGACTCATTCTCCTCCTCTGCGAGTTGGCCAAGGGTGACCCTCTGGAGGACGGCAGGGAGCAGCGGTGGCAGTTCTGGGTGGCCCTCTAATGATACTCCTGCTACTGGATCTAGTTGGCTAAATTCTAGTAAATTCTTTCGATGTCTGGTGCTTGCAATCTCGCCCCGGCATGAGGACAAAGAAGATAAAGATAAAGATGTTGATGATGGTTGGGTCCTCCTCCTGATGTCACTCCAGACCCCGCTGATGTATGGGGGAAAAACTTGGATGACAGAGACCCTCCTAGCTCTGTTGGTACTGCTTTGGACGCTTGATATCCTTTTTAATGTTTGTAATCTTATACTTCTGGGCTAGGCCCGTGTGACTAATAAGTTTTCTAGTTTTTTGGGCACTACCCATGTGACTCTCGGGGTGTGCCTTCTTACCACCCACCTTTTTTTGTGAATATGTATTTTAATCTTTATAATTAATATAGATTAGTGCATATTCATCAAAAAAATAAGCATGCTCAAGTCTAACCTAGGTCGCTAGGGTCACCCTTCATTGATTTAGGGTGCACACAAGGAACTTTGTGCACCTGTCTACTCTTAAACCTCCCCATCCCCTACTCTCAGGTGAAGTGTTGATGTTGAAGTTACAAAATCAATGTCATCTGATGTGTGTAGTAGTGTTACCATGTCGAGCATGTTAAAGAAATTTAGATCATATTTGCATATATATGTGTAAAAAAATTGTTAGTTATATTATTTCCCTTCGATCAAATTTAAGGCATTCAACATTCTCCTACACCAAGGGTTAATCTTCTATTTGTATCACCACTTCTATCTACCACCATTGTGATTAATCCTCTTTAGTTTAAAATTCCTACTCTTAACCCTAATATCCCCCTTTTTTGTTGTCCCAATCATCCACATGAGACTTTGAAAGAAAAATCTTGGTTGCTATAGTTAAAGGTTTGAAGGAGATTATGATAGCTAAGAAACCCTTACCTGTGAAACTAAAAAATGTTGCTTCTTCCAACTCTAAGGGTAAGGTAAAAACCCACCAAAGACCTAAGAATAAGAGATGGTTTGCTAGGCTCTCCTCAGGAAAGCCTAAGTTGAAGAAGACTTCCATACATAAGATTATAAATGAGGTTAGTTAGATAGTGGAAATGAATAACCTAAAATTATCGATGATGATATGAAGTGTAATGATAGTGATTTCCATGAAACCCATTATTGAGATGAATCTTAGATTGGACTCTAGCTCTAATTCCATGATAAAATCTATTAATAAAAAATTAAAGATAAGAAAACCATCCCTACTATCAAATTGTCAACCCTAATAAGCCCATTGAAACCTTAGCTAATATAAATTCCAATCTACATAGGGAGGGAGGAAATGATACTAAAAACCTTGAAAGTAAGAAGAAAGGAAAAGAAGCCAAAGAGGAAATAACTAAGGAACAATAGAAAATTGAAGAATATGAAAAAACCAATGGGGGTAAGGATACCATGGTCATAAATAACAACTACAAGTCTCCTTGTTCCATATGTCATATAAATAGGATCAAAATGGATCTACTATAGATGGGCATAAAAAGGAAATTCTAGGAACTAAAAATGTATATAAATAAGATCATTAATCTCAATAAGAAAATCCTTACCTTCACAACAAGTAGCTTTAAAATTCTTCTAAAGGAATAGGAGAAAAAATAAAAGAGGGAAAGATATCAAAGAGGACAATGGGGAAGGTTTTACATCTCTTAAATTTGAGCTTCATAGGATTTCGAAAGAAAAAAAATCTATTATGGACTTAGAGATTTTTCTAGATCCACCACTCAATAAAGGTTGTGTTTGTTGTTGTTATTCTTGTTTTGAGTTGTTAGAGATTTTGATTTTGTTTTTTTTATTTTTATTTTTCTTTGAACTCTCATCATTGGGACTTGTATGGGTAGGGGCACACATTTAGCCTCTTTTATCTTATCAAAAAATTAGTAACCATATCTAAAATTATAATACTTGCAAACCATTTGATCTTAAAACTTCTCTAAAAAAATAGATCAACTACATTTATCTCATCATTATTCATTTTACATAGAATGAAATATGTCATCTTAGAAAATATATCTTTACCATCAATATAAAATCATGTGTCTTATATTCTAGAAAAAACCCACTACCATATCCATACTTATATCCTCTTAATATTCTCATAAATAACTAATGGTTGAGATAACCTAATATTTTTTCTACTCACATTTTTAATTAACACACTATAACTCTAAATAAATATCCTCATGTACTTGTATATTTGTGGCCAAAATAGTTCTCAATTATCAATGCCACTTATTTGATCTATCCCAAAATGATCTTAGTGCTAAACTACTGCCAATTTTTTTCTAAAGGTATATTCACTATTGGATCCCTTTGCAACTCATATATACATTTATCTTCATGTTTGAAATTTGACTATAATTTTCTTGAGCAGATATCAAAGTAGCTTTGTAGGGTTGAAATGAAAGAAATCTGATGCGAAGAGAGAATGTATAGTCATGCTAGTATTTATTCATTTTTTTATTATAATTAAAAAGAGTAAATATGTATACCTTTATTACTCACAATTTTTTACCTTTTTTTTAAAACAAGAATTCTCTATAGAACTTCTCTATGTTTTGTATATTTTTCTGATCTATACAAAATGCTCAAAAGTGTATATATATAAACCCCAAATTGCAAGTCGTTGGAGCCACCACCCCTAATTTCATAGAGATTTACTTGTTTTGGATTTATTTAATGGATGGGGACCACTACAATATACAACAAAGATATATTATTGTTTTTTTATTAAATATGGAGTAACAATTAAGATCTATTAAGCCACACAATTGAATCTTAGTAACAATATCATAATTTGATACATTATGAAAAATGCCTATTAATTATCATATATATAATTAATTTGAAAATTATGAAACCTTTTCAATTCACTTGCCTCTCAAAAATATAAACCATATAATTTAGTGTTAGAAAAACTAAATTAAAAACATTTATATTTACAGTATATGTTATATTAGTAAATATTTTGTTTTTATAATAATATATAAACTTTATTTATATAAATTTCTTTTGAATAATTTAAAAAAATAGACTACATTTATTGACTAATGTATTGTAAGGAAAAAATCATTTGGAATAAATATGAAATATATATTAAAATCATTTTAAGGAAAAAATATACATGTATATAATTTGACTTATAAAATAAGAAAAAAATTGCCATGTGAAGGATAATGGTGAAGACTATGTTGTATGCAAAAATTGTCTAATGGGAAAGGTTAACCATCAAATTTAGGCCATGCCCACACCCATGTCAAGGAATTTTGAGCTCTAGACCTATACAAGTTGGTGTGCTTACTTTACAAAGAATTAATTTTATCTTCCCCAATAATCTAGTCATCTACAACATTACCAACTTCATCTATACTATCTCCATCTTTAGGTGTGATGACATTTTATTTCTTCACTTACCCTATCTTTATCTTTATCATTGAAACACACCCTCTTTCTTCTTATCTACTAACAATGTGATCTTAGGGCCTTGTCATCGATGAGTCACTTCTAACTTTGGCTTCTTATTGCACTTACACAATCAACGTAGCCTCCTCATGCACAAGCAAACAAAAATATTCCACACTTCACTTTTGTTATGAGATGAAAAATAGCAACACGTGCTAGAATGTATCTATTAATGCAAGGGATTATGGCTAAAGCAACAATTACTACTCTTTTAGCAAAATCTCAATTATCTATTGGATTGGCATGAGATGTCAAATCTAAAAGTGTCTCATTCAAAACTTACTCCAATACGCACACTCACACACTCTATGAATGGACCATAAGCCATTCAATTTACCTAAAAAAATCTAAGGTTGTAATCACAGGTCTCTATAGTTTCAAAAATCCAAAAGACTAATACATATGTGTACTTAATGGACCACATTTGACATTACAAATATGTATGTACTTATAGCCAAGAAAATAACATAACAAAATTCAACAACCCTTGTTGTTTGCAATATTGTGCAACCTCCTAACAACACTCTAACAATAAATATGCATGTAGGAAAGTGAAGTGTGGAATTTAATAATAAAGATGCATCAAAAAAAACCAACATGTGTAGTTAGAAACCAATTTTTACTTTGATTATGTTGCTAAATGTGAATTTTTTTGACCTAGTACTTTAATTAGAGGTGCATGTGTTCATGTATGTTGTGGTTGTCAACCCATAGAATGTGAGCAAAGCATTAGTATTTCAATTTCTAAAGCTTTTCATGTTGTGGAATGCTTGCACAAAACAAAAGTGCCAAGATGGTTGTGTTAATGTAAGTGTCAAATGTTTAAAAAGGGACAAAGCTCTTATTTTCCTAAAGCCTTTTCATTGTGTGAAGGTTCAATGTCCCAAACTAGTCATAATAATTATTTTTAGTTATAGGCCAAAAGGCTTGTTATGTATATAAAGTACCATATGTTCCATTATAGGCACATCAATGCCAAGTTTGAATCAAGAATTAAATTCTTTATAAAAATTATTATGTTTAGTTCCAAATAAAGTCATAATGTCCTATGGCATGGTCACTAGAGCCTTGGTGTGTCTTGGAAAGACTTAATATGTCTCCAAAGTAATGGGTGGACAATCTCCATCTATTGAAATTTGTGCAAGTAAAAGGTCAACTGCAAGACATCCCAAAGGGGAAGTTTTTGAGCCCAAATTCTCCATGGGCAATACTCTAAGGAAAATTCTAATTAAACAATAGATCATATGCTAAATTGTAATAAATTTTCAAATTCTCCATGCATATCCACTTAGAATTCCCAAGATTAAGTCCCCAAACCTTAAAGCCATTGTAATGTCTCTTTTGGGAAATTCCTAATTTTAGGCCTGCAAAACAATAATAATCACTAAAAACTTATATTAGTAATAAAAAGTATCAATTTTATAGTTATATTCAAATTAATACATAAAATATTATAAGATTGAGAGCAATACATCATAGCTAAAACATCATAATATTTAGATCTATAGTTCATAACATTATCAATATTTGAATTCAAAATATCTTAACATCGTTAATGACTATTCCAAGGCATATTCATGTAGCCAATCATATTAGGAATTCACTTGAAATGCTTGCAAACCGCAATCTCGAGGATGGTTGTCCTTGTATTGCAAGAGCATAGATGGATCCCCATTCATCCATCTCAAGGTGGCGTACTTGAGAAAACCTTCAAGCTTAGGAGCACCCATTTGCCTCCTAACCCACAAACAGAATAGGATCTCAGGTCCACTCCATCCCTCAGTCCACCTTGGAGGTGCAACATCCTCCTTGATTAAGTCCAGGAGCACTCATTTGCCTCGCAGCCCACGAGAATGGCAAGATCTCCAATCCATCCATCTCAAGGTGTTGTGCTTGATAAGATGCATGAAGATTGCCTTCCTCAACAAGCCCAAGAGCACTCATGTGCCTCTCAACCCATGAGCCTACATCTTGGAGTGGCATGCTTGATGAAGGAAATGTTGATACTTACCTCTCATGAACTTGAAAGGCTAGTTGTCCTTATTTGCAATCCATTTCTAGTAAATTCAAAACCAATTATTTATATAAATTAGCTATATGAATTTGCTATCAAATACTCTTAAAGGGAAATGCAATTAAATTACTTACAATTAGCAATCGCTTAATTACTACAAGGAATATTTATGCATCTATTTATTTGTAATCTAATATTATTCTTAAACTTATCTTGCAATATTATTAGTGTTGAAGACACTATTTATTTATAAATTACGACTCAATTTATTTTTGGTTGTCCAATTTCCAATCTGATCCACTTGCTCAATTGATATTTGAGTGTGTGTTACTTGGATGAATTGATCATTGAATGATTGGATGATTGAATGATTGGATGCTTGAATAATTTGATGATTGAATGTATTGATAGACTTATTGATGTTTTCTAGTTTGATCTTTTTGATATTTCAATATTTTGATTTCTTGATGGATAGATGAGTGATGATTGCTTATTGACTAACTCGATTTACCCTTTATATCCATTTCTTGGAGTCACCACCTTTCACAATAAATCATGAGTCACCACCCTTCATAACAAAGGAGTCACCACCCTTCATTATAAATGAGTCACCACCCTTCATTGTTGTCTTTTGAGAATAATACTTTACTTCCAAATTGATTGATAGATTTATTCCCCATTGAGGATTTATTCACAAGGAAATGATCCCATTTTTGTATATTATTATTGAGGGAATCACAACCTTTCACATTTGAAGAGTCGCAACCTTTCACATTAGGAGTCACATCCTTTCTCACGTCATCACTACTCTTGAGAACATAATTTAATTTACTTGCAAAGTCACATAAGGTTCTATTCTCAATTGAATTCAACGATGTTATGGATCCCTTTCTCAAAATGAAATTCTCTCCCTTTTATATCTCAAGTTTGAGGGAGTCACACCTCTTCACCTCAATAGTTACAACTCTGTATCGCTACATTTGGAGAATAGTAATTTAATTTTAAATAAGTTAATTTGTTAGTGTTGCTATCTATTACTTGTAATCAGTCCTAATAATTATTCCCATTCCTTTCCTTCTAGATCTACCTTCCTTATATACCTTATCTTGCTCAAGTGACACAACCTTTCATATGTCAGTTAACCATTCTTAACAACTTAATCTTTATTTAATGGCAATTTGGTGTAATATTAACTAGCACTTGCACCAAGAGGGGTGCAATGAGTATGCCGATAGAGAATTATATGTAAGTTAACATTGTAAGGAAGTGTAGTTTGCAGTGTTTATATAATTTTTTAATAGAAGTTGGAAATACATTCAATCTTGTTTGGAACATTTATAAAGTATTTGAATTATATATTTTCCTATAGCGAATTGAAGGAAAGAATCACAAAAATTAAAGTTTGAAGCTTTTATAATGGATGATTTCATGTTGTATGGAATGAACCAACACAAAGAGTTTTGGTTGTTCATTTATTTTGTTCCTACACATTCAAAGAAAAAGTTAGCGTACTTACATCATAAATGCATTGCAAGTTTTATGTAAATAGTACAAAGTATAGAAAAATGAAAGTAGGTATTAAAGGAAGGAAGGAAGGAACTATAAAGGAATGAGAGTTAAATTGGAAACAAAATATTCTACTTCATAAAAGGAATTCCACAAATTCAATGATATATCCTCTAAATCCATAATAAACACCTTTAAGAGGTGTCGAGC
Source organism: Sequoia sempervirens (assembly GCA_007258455.2). Lineage (NCBI taxonomy): Eukaryota > Viridiplantae > Streptophyta > Pinopsida > Cupressales > Cupressaceae > Sequoia > Sequoia sempervirens. The sequence continues at coordinate 45,415 of VDFB02071286.1, forward strand.
TTGGATTTTACTCACCTACTTCAATACCTACACTAGGTCAAGGGTGTTAATAAACACCTTTAAGAGTTTATTGAGCTTGTATTTTAAGTACTTCACTTACCTTAATCAAGCCCTTTTTTAATAGTTGTTCACAATGATAATGACAAGATACATGAGTGTCAAATACAAGGCATATGACGTAAGGGCATTCTTTATTTGAAGATTCTCTTTGACTATTACCATAGTTACTTAAGATGTTCTTGTACACTCAAATGACCGTTACAAGATGAATCTATTAGAATGTCCAAGAGTTGCTTGTATGATATAAGGATGTTCTTAATCTAAAAACATTCTTTGATTGCAAAAGTTTGTAATAAGATTGTTCTTAGATATTCAAATGATTGCAATATGATGAATCTATTAGAATGTCCTAAAAATTATTTTTAAATTGACAATCCTAAATATTAAATTTGACTATTTCATGTTTAAACCAATTATGATCACATTAAAGAACTCAGATAAGACTGGGATTGTCAACTCACATGTTTAACACTCCAATTTAAAACTAAAAAATCTTTATGAACAAGACTAAAGTATTCAAAAAAAATAGGATAAAAAAAGTGTTATATATGCATTTTTTACTCTACATATACGTAGAAATATAATCCTTTGAAATTGACAGTTTGTCCCAAAACTTTGAGTTCTTCAAGTGATAGCATTGTTAGGAAGCTTATGAAAAAGCAAAGTCAGAAATTCAAACTATTGGGGAATCACATCAAAAATAGGAATTAAAACAATTTGGCCATATTGTCTAATGTTAAGACTTCACCATTTTTCCCTCGATAATATAAATAATCAATTTATCAATTATTCTAGTTGCTAATTTATATTAACACTTATTGTTTTCAAATATTGATGCAATCTATTGGATTCTTTTAAAGTGGAGTCAATCTTGGTGTTGGAATATGGACTTGGTGTAAAAAAATGCATAACAACTTCTCTGCGTATATTTCGAGTAGTCATATGTATAACTAAAGTTTTATAGTGGTACACAACTGCAACAAATTTGGGGAAACAAATTATCTGATCAACAAGAGAAAGCAATTCCAGGCTTGAATCTATGAAGTTAAATATTTTCATGTGAATCTAGCATGTGCAATTTCATGACTTCTTTAGGTAAAGCCAGTTTATAATAAAGAATTTGGAACAAAGGCTGCATTTTCAGTAAGAAAATGAAATTACTCAAATAAATTGCATTATTTTTAAAACAGGGCAGTTTCATAGTTAATGTTGATTCAGAATTTTTATTACATAGTTATGTTTACAATAAATAAATAAAACTCTTGTTAATGTTAAGAGCATGGAAGTCAAAACGGGTAATCCAAATTTCAAGTAGAGAAAGTAACTATTATGTGCAGTTGTTCTAAATAAGAAGATTGTCCAAATCTTTTAATTCTAAGCAAATAAAGAAGACTTCATTTAATTATATAGTGGTTAGTAAACAAATTGAAAAAAAAAGACGACCACAATGAAGTTATGAGAAATTAAATTAATAGATAACTTAGGAGAATCTTCCTTGTCTATTGAAGTAGCTCTGAAATCTATTCTATAGGTTTCACCTCCCAATTTGAGAGAAATTCAGTGAGCAATGTTGACAAGCCTTACAATGCAATAAAACTTAGGTTTCTAACAACACAATAAATTTTTGTATGCTACTAAATTTGGGGGGTGGGAAAATTACTCCTCTTTTAATTACTGTTGAATAGATTGTTGAAAAGGAAAAAGCTTTAAATTATGGTGGTGAAGAGTTGGATCATCAGAGTTGCTACAACCTTGACATTCATACAAAGGCTTTGCAATGGGACCCATTTTTTGCCCATGTTTTGTCACCTAACATTGATTTTCTCCCCCAAAATATTAGAATGCAAAGAAAGCGTTGTGCAGAAGATGTTAACCAACTCAACCTAATAAACATATAATTATCGGGACCCACAGGGAACAGACACCTAATAGATCCATGCCTTCCATATTTGGTTCAACAGTATGGTCCACATTGGTTCTTATTTTTCTCATCGCCAAGCATTGTTTTGTCTAAACGGCTACCACTAGTAGAGTTTGGAAAATAAATGACCATGTGACAAATTTTTAACTTCTTTTTTGCAACACAACTACAAATGACTAATTTGATCGACACAACTACAAATGACTAAATAAATGACTAATTTGATTATAATAAGTGACTAATTTGATCATCGAGTAAAAAACACAACTGAATATCTAGTCACACAAATAAAAATGACTAAATAATTAATCACACAAATAAAAATTAGACAATATCATATTAAAGTGGATAATTAAAAATATATATTTTGAATTGAAGGAGTGGGTTGTATTATAATATAATATGATATTATATAGTATAATATAGTATATTACTTAAAATTTCATAAAATAATTAGGGCCCGACAATATTCATCAACTAAAAGATTTTAAAAGGCTGGATTTCAATCTCCCTCTTATTATTAAATGCATAATATAATATTATATTATAATATATATAATATTATTTTTATTATATAATATAAATACATAATAATATAAATATAAAAATTTTAATAATAATAATATAATATTATATAATATATATAATAAATTTATTAAAATTAAAATTGCATTGCTAAACTTCATGCGTGAAGGAGAATAAGTGGTGGGTAGAATTGGTCAAGAAATTGATAGAAATGGTGAAAATGTTCTTGCATTTGCATAGCATTGGGAAGTGGGTGTGGAGTTACTGCGAGGGAGTAGAATGGAGAGTAAAAAAGAAAAAATAATAAAGTGCAATATTGATTTTTAATTTTATATATTGTAATACCCCCATGTTGTTGATACTATTTGCTACTATTTGTTACTTTTATATGTTAGTGTGATACTGTTTTGTGATGGTGATTAATTCACCGACTTGGTGTGTGCGGATGCGTTGTTTAGTTGATTGCTATAGTTGACATTATTATGTTGATTTATGATACTCTATGTGGTGTTTGGATTATTTTATTATGCAATGGTTTTTCATTAATATTATATATGTCGATGTTATGATTCTATGATGATGTTAATTGGATTCAATATTATATTATGATGCAGTAGATAAGTAATCATGTTATCATATGATCAGTTAGTTTAGAAATGTTATTTCATCATTGATATTGTAATTGTTAGAATAGATGTGGTGAGAGGACAGTGTAGCACCACTCGTTTACGAGTGCCCTACTACGCTGTAATTCCTTCTCATGATATGATATTTTTGATTATATATACATGTGTATTTGACATTTACTTGGATGCAGGATTTGCAGGAATAAAGTCTTGATTCCACTTGCTTCGGTAGGACAGGGCGAGCATTAAATTAACCCAACGGGTAAAATGTTGAAAAAGGGAGTTGATTTGGAAGTGTCCCCGTCTCGAGTCTGTCGTCCTATTGTGAGTTGTTGTGTCATGATTGAGGTTTTTGGTCCTTGTCGTTATGTAGTTTGATTGTCGAGTATTTACTTTTATTTATGGTTAGTGTTTATTTAATTAATCTTATTTTATAAGATTAATTAATGTTGCATTGTTACTTGATTTAATTGTGAGTTAGTAAAATGTTAAATTTAAATATATTATAAATTAAAAAGTATTTAATTAATTAAAGTGTAAGAAATTAAATTAAATGAATATTGATGAAGATAATTAAATATTATATTTTTTGTTAATATTAAATTAGAAAATCTTGTGTGGATAATGTCTTGAGAAAATAAATTATTTTTAATTAAAATTGTAGATAAGTGTGTGCTTTTAAAAGCTGGAAAAAAGACCGATGAGGGAAGAGGATTTTTGAGGAAAAAGCTTAAGAGCTTTATTGATTTTTTATTTATTTTTATTTTGAGAGAGTTTTTCGGACACATGAGGTTTTTCTGTTGTTTGGGGATCTGTGAAAGAAAAAAAAAATTGTTTTCTGTGTTTTCTGGGTAAAGGAATTGTTTTTGGAAGAAAAGATAGATTCAAAAGAAAGCTGAAGGCAAGAGATCAAGAAGACGCTACAGAGGGGATTCTACATCGAATGAAGGACTCCAGGTTCTTCTAAATTATTGATTTCTTTATTTTATTATTCTGTAAACTAATTTGGTTGCTGTGTTTTGAAAAAAGTTCTGTGATTTGAAATTCGTTCGTATGAAACCCTTTAATCTTCTGTTGAGAACTTTAGTAAACCTTCTTGAAATTTTTCAATACAGTTAGTAGTGAAATTTATTGTTTGAAATAAAAATCATTATTAATTAAGAGTTGAATGTACAGGTCAGATCTATATTGGATTTATTGAAAATTTTGTTGTTATATTGTTGTTTTGATCTCTGGTTAAATATATATATTTAAATATATATATATATATATATTTATATATATATATATATATATATTTATATATTATTATTTTGTCAGAACCATTTGAATGAATATGCATTTATGTTACAGATTTAGTATTTTGAAAATATTAGATAAAATATATTTAATTAATGTTGTGTTATGTTAATGTTCTTCTGTATTTTCGTACGAAATATGAATTAATATAAAATATACTTCAAAAGTATTATGGGCGTTGGGTTTGGTTAAGATACAAATTATTTATATAATAAAAAAAATTGCACTTTGCATTGAGCGAGATCTTTTATTAAGAATTTTAATGATTATGAGAATTCGTGTTTTATTTGAAGAATGTATTTTATTTATAAAAGAAACTTAAAAATTAAATTAAATTAAATTAAAAAATTTGGGGAGTGGGGGTCAGCGGAGGCCATACCCCCATGGCCTTGTGGTCGATTGTACACAACCGCCACAGGCTGTCGGTCGCAGCATTTGGGGGTTGTGTACCCCCACAGTACTACGTACTGTGGCTTATGTATTGGGTGTTGCGTGTTTTTTCATATGGCATTTAAATTTTGATTTAATATCCATGCGAGTTTTATGATGATTTTTATGTTATATATATATATATATATATTAGTTATTATTTTATATATATATGTATATAAATTATTGATAATTTTTTATATTGAGTTTTAAATAATTGATTTTAATATATATATATTATTTTTATTTATGTATATATGTATATACATATAAAGGCGTATATACATGTGTATATATATATTGGATAGCCATTTATATTGTTATGGGCAAGAATTAGATTGATAATTTTACAAGTGGTAATATTATAGTTTATTTGGGAAAAATTGTGAAGCTATGTGATTATAATTAAATTGAGTAGTGCACTGTTATAGTGTAATTGTGTGAATTAGAAATAAATTGTGCTTTGAATTTAATCGAATATTCTTGAGTTGTTGATCTATTTATTTGATGAAATTTGTTATTCATTGTAAAAAAAATTATAGCGTTGTTTATGTATCGGTTACTCTCGAGGTTATTCATTTTATTTAATTTGATTTTCTTTAATTTGGGTTTAGGTCATGTAGAAAACCCTAGAGTCAATGTGTCTTGTTATAGGAACTTAAGTTATTGTTTAGAACTTCCAAAGGTGGGGATACTATGATTTATATTTGATCTTGTAATTTGATGATTGCCCTTATGTTTTGGTTTTGGTGGTGATGTTAATGTACACTTGGATTGTACCGTTTGTGAATGTTGTACGTATGATTTTGGGGCGAGATGGTTATGCCTCGCAGAGGATCCGTTTGATTGGGTTAGTATTTCTGGTTGATACAATCCTTTTGTGTTGGATATTTTGTGTTGAGTGTTTAGAGAGAGTGGCTCTAGGTGGGGGTCGGCGCACAAAGGGGTTGTCAGGGTAACCCACGTAGAGTTAGATTAATCAGTGATAACCTAAGTAATAAACCATGGGTGGGGTTTAAACATTAATAAAATAATTGTGATGCCTCGTCCACCTATTAGTGCTATCACAGGCTAAAGGGGATTGAGAAGGCCGTGGTTGGCAAGATCGTGCTTTGTCTTCACGAAAGGTTAACGATTCCACATGAGTAACCCTATGGAGCGGCGCCTTGAGATAGGCTGTCAGGAGAACCATAGATGGAGGCGGCACCTTAAACTAGGTTGTTTAGATAATCCGTGTATAGATGGAGGCGGCACCTTGTGATAGGTTGTCTGGATAATCCATGTGAAACCATGTGATGACACTCTCCTCTAACATTTCATTTGTGTTATTTTATTGAAGTCCTCTGGAAGTAGTCCTTTGATATTTTGTCTTGAGATTTATCGATGGTGTGTTTTCGTGAGTTACTGTTGTATCATCTGTAAAGTGATTTAATGTTAAGTTCGAAAGTGGTATGTTGTTATGTCTCTTGGTGATTTATCGTTGTTGGATTTGTGAGTTGTCTTTTGGTATTATGTCTAGAATTAGTCTTGTGTCATGTTAGATGTGTCTGGTCGAGGATCCTTCCTTGTCTACTCCCATCATGGGGGTGGTTGGGTGGAACATGCTTCGCAACCTGTTGGGTTCCCTTTGGTTGCAGTTGTTTCTTTCATTGCAGGATTTTGGCAAATGATGTTGATCCAATGTTCTTATGTAGCAGATGGATGTTTATACTTCAGATGTAATTTATTTATTGATGTATCATCTCCCACGTGTGTTGGGAAGGCCTTGATGTAATTTGTTTATATGTTCATTGTGTTGTACTATCATATTGATGTAATGTATATTCAGGACATGTAGTCATTTAGGAACTATCGTTGTAATTATTGTTTATGTTGTGTTGTATCTGTGGAAGTATATATATAGTTATTATCTTTATGATTAATTCATTTGTGTTTTGTATATATGGTTTAATATGGATTACTTTTATTAGTGTGGTTATTGTTAATGGATGTTTTAAATGGTGATGTGAGAATGAATGGTTTTACGTAATTGCTTAATTATTGTATAATCTATTATCTTTGTTTTGGGTTAGTGTAGTAGTGTCCTCATGTACCCCAAGGGAATTAGTTGTGCAACTTTGAACATTGTAATGTTGGAATACTTATGTACATTTATTATGTTATTTAAAACAAAAAATTGTTGTGTGTTTACGTGTTCCTTTGGGGTTTGCGCGGCAAGGCGTTACATATATATATATATATATATATATATATATATATATATTGATGAATAGGCAACTATCTATATTAATATAAAGATAAAGTTACATATTCACAAAAAAAAATGGGTGGTGAGAAGGCAAACCTCGAGAGTCACATGGGCAGCACCCAAAAAATTAACCAATCACATGGGCCGAGTCTAGAAGTCCATGATTATAAAACATATAAAAAGGGCCATTAAGTGGCTAGAACAGTGCTAGCATAGCCAGGAGGGTCTTTGTCATCCAAATTCTTCCCCCATACATCAGTGGGGTTAGTGACGTCAGGAGGACCCCAACCATCATCAGTATTTTTTTCCTTCTCTTTATCTTTATCTTCGCATTGGGACGAGATTGCAAATGCCAAACACGGAAAGCATTTACCAGATTCTAGCCAACCAAAGCCAAAAGTAGGAGTGTCATCAGAGGGCCACCTAAAACCACCATCGCCACTCCCTGAAGCACTGCTAGAGGGCCACCCCTGGCAAGCCCACGACGAAGGAGAGTAGGTTTGTCAAGGAGGGCAAGAATCCCGCCAAAGAGAAGGCTAAGAGCGGGGACGCACAAAACCACTCCATTGCCAGCCATGAGAAGGTGACGGGCCGCGAGAAGAGGTGGGCAAAGCGGGCACCCAAGCAATAATATAATATTATATTATTATATTATATTATATTATTAATATTATATTATATTAAAATATATTTAATATTATATTATTATATATTTAATATTATATAATAATATAATTTTATAATATATTTAATAATATTTATTGACAGCAAGAGATTTATGATTATTTTTTATTCCATTTTGAAAAATTCGTTTTAGTGGGCAAAAACGAAAAACCTATCCCACCCTAATTTCATTTTGATAAACATTCTCTAAAATTCTAAAATTCGCTTGCCCTAAATTTCATTTTGATAAACATTCTCTAAAAGCCCTAGTTGAAACCCTATTTTCAGTTGTAGCTCACCGAATGGAGAAGTGAAAGGTGAATAACAGGGAGGAAGAGTTTGGAGGAGCCGAAACCAGTAGCGGCAAGGAAAGCTCCAAAAAATGGAGTTGAAGCTAGTAGTGGCAGGAAAGCAGTGATTTTATTTTCCAAATGAAAATGTATGCATCTATTTTTATTTGTATGCATTTATTTTTCCTTAATTTTATGTGGCATTTATTGAACAATGTCGTGGAGCCAAGCTGAGGTCGAGTTACGAATGGATTGTAGTGTAACCCAGAATATCCTAGGCACACATGCAGTGAAAGGGCTTGAAGACCAACTTGAATTTGACGCCAAGGTTCCATACGCATTGGGTTGGATGGGACTCAAGGGTCAGGCACTCGAGGCCCATACACCCCTATGCATTAAAGGCCAAGGTGCATGAAAGGAACGACAAGTATGTTGATTTTCTCTTCACGAGCATCTTACTCAATTGTCCCATTCTCGAAGTTGGATGTCATAGAATGGACTTAGGAATAGTTTGCAAGCCACTCCCCTAAGGAGTGCACCAAGTCGCACCAAAAATAGTTAAATTTTTGCTTAAATATTTGTATGCAGGGGATTCTGAGAGCAAACATTTTTGGTTAGGCTTACAACTTTTTCTACAAAACAATTGTGACTAACACACTTCCCTTATAGTTTCTAAACAAAATCTTCAAGAGGCTTTGTAAGAACATATCTTTTTATATTTTTGCAAATATTGTGATCTCTTTCTTGTATTTCATAATTGAAATAAATTGTTAAAGAAGTACCATCCATTTTTAGTGTATTTCATCATTTTCTCCATTATATTGTTTTGCAGGGGTGGTCGTGGTAGAGGAAGAGGCTATGGAAAACTAGCACTATAATATATGAATTCCTATTCTATGATACTTGGAATTTTAACAAAGTTCATTATATTTTGTAAATCTTAGTTGTCACTAAGTTTTTTGTAAATCTCAATTTTTAACAAAGTTGATTATATTTTTGTAAATCTCAGTTGTCACTAAGTTTTTGTAAATCTTAGTTATCACTGAGACATTGAATGTAAGAGGTTTTGATTTTCCAATGAGGCTTAATGAAATAAATGTTTAGAGTGGTTTTTTCTCCACTCATAAATACTGTGGTGTGGCTCCTCTTGTTGTGTTTGATCAATCGTATTTGTTCAAGCATTTTAGTCTTCATTTCATGGTGCTTCTCTCAACATTTGAATATCTATGACACTTGAAATTTATATGCATAAATTTATGAGGACTAATTAAGTTAGATTTGATTTGTAAATGACTAAACCATGACTAAATGAATGACTATCATGACTAAATAAATGACCATCATACATAAAATAAATGACTACAATGACTAAATAAATGACTACCATGACTAAATAAATGACTACCATGAATACATAAGCAATTATCATAACTAAATAAATGACTACCATGACTAAATAAATGATCAGTTAACAACAATCAATGACTCAATTAACAACTAAATATACCACCAAATTGATCAACCAAAACAACTAATAAATGACTAAAAATGGTTTAGTCATGAATTTGGTTGTGTTATAAATGACTACCAATAAACTAATAATGGTCACGTGACCAAACTACTAATCACATGACCAACTTTTAGTAGTTTTTTTAGTCATTTATTTTTGTTTTTGTACTAGTGTACAGATATCTAGCATTATAATTTGTGTTCATTCTAAATAGATTGAAGCAACAATTGTAGGGAGATTGGTGTGGGGCGTTAAAATAAGTTGTAACTCAAAATCAATATTTTTGTTAAAGAGGTTACAAGAACTCTTTTTTGGAACTCACAAATCTAGTAGATTTGAAGGCCCGATATTTTTAGAGCCACTTTTTGTTTATTGTGAATGGATCAAAGCAACAATTGTTGAGCTTTTGAAGGTAATAAAGTGAACTTGAAATGTTGTTTCCTCTAAATCATAATTGCAGGCACAATTGCTAGTTGGATGTTATGTGATATTTTAATGTAAGGATGGTAGATATTCTTGGCAATGCAGAAGTGATTGTAGTCAATCAAGGTATGCCCAATCCTACAAACTCTCACCAATGTGCACCACATTAAAACATCTCAATGTCCCATTTTTTAGTCCAGAGAAGATGAAAATTGACTCCTAATCCCATGTCTTGACATTTTTTGCAGACCCATTGGGAGTACAAGGAAGAAAAATGAGCAAATATGGTAATATTGAGGTTTTCTTTTCCAATAGCTCACATCCTTGTCTCTACTTCCACTTTTTGTATACATAGCTACCCTATTCTAGAGTGAGGACATGGACCACACAGATAGAGTCATGGAATTTTTTTTACACATGTTTGTTGCATATGGTGAAACTATGTGGCTGCATAGGGTTATAAACTTTTCAACAAATCCATTTTGTGCATATCCTACAATCTTGTTGTTCATGAGGTGGCCACTCTTGGAGGTGTTGTGGAGTTTGACATGCAAGTTTCTAGAATGTCCACTGATGGACTCACAGTCCACATATTTTGACCTTTAATTTTTGTGTCCTTTATGTAAATCTTGCAAAGATATATGGATTTGGGATTTAAAATTAAATACTCTTGAAAATATAATATATTCTACAGCTCTGCCAATACAATCTTGGATGAGAGATAGATTTTAAATAATAAGGAACAAGAGAACTGCTTATGGGTGTGAAGGGTGACACTGTTAGGAGGACCAAATAAAATGAAATTCATTTGTGTGCTATTTGTATAACATGAAATAAACAATCCAATCAAACTCACTCTTTTAGTAATAAAATGAGAGGTCGGTAGGTACACAGTTACACCTAGTATTTTCATTTTTTTACTCTTTCTAAAAGATGTATTATATATTGGTCTTTTGTAAAAGACAGTTCCTATTTAAGATTGGAATCGACTATTTTTCTTTTACTGAATACTCTTTCCCATCCCTTTTACCAATGCATGTGAAAAGTGCTAAAATCTTTGTGCAATGATCCAAGCCAAGGATTAAGTTCGTAATATTTTAAGGCATGGTTCCACACTTGTAAAATCAACAAGCCAAATGCATCAGTAAAATCATATGAAGTCACAAAAAGTGTCTTTCATAACTGGACTATTGCTTTGGTTTGTCCTTGGAGTGCTATTCCCCAAGAAAACTACAATGCAACGTCTGAATGCCTTTGACGTGGTAGTTAAGCCTAAAGTCTACCCCTACTCTGCATCTATAACAAGTGAAAATCCTTCATGAGTTTCGCTCTGTAATGTCACTGCCTCACTACAACTAACAAGCAAAAAGTGCATAACCATTTTGATATGGTAAGTTAACTTATTAAATGAAATAATGTTATAATGGTAACACTAAAGGAAATTTAAGTAGTTTATATGATTTATCCTTCCTATCCATTGGATGATTTAAGTTGTTTGGTGTGCATAATAGCAGTATGATTTTTCTGCTCTTCAAGATTAATTTCTTTACTCTTCACGTATGTTGTAGCTAGTTATAGTGCTTTTTTTTTTTGTGGAGTAAAGATAGTATCAACAATTTGGGGTTTGTGCTTATGGATGTCAGGTGGGAGACATGGTTCGACTTAGGAAAAAGTATGAAAAGAAGATATGTGCTTCCTCCTTGAAGTCAATAGATCATATTAAAATAGCAAAACTTGTTGTATCAAGAACAAAAAAATTCCTAATAAAGTACTAGTATACATGAGAAAAAATTGGTGAACTTTGTAGGAAAGTACCGTGGATTATTCAAATTCCTTGTGGGATGCTTCTAGTCAATTGATTCATGGATAAGTTCAAGTTCACTAGGCTCTTCAGATTTCTGATATTCGTTGGAATTGGCCCAGATAATTTGTTTCTATAGAGATAAAAAATTAGCATCTTGCAAAGAGACATTGACTTTCTAGAAATCCCACCAGACAGCATGTTTATTAAGAGATCATAGTGAACTAGATATATCATGTTCCCTACTAACTCTGGAATTTCTCCTACTAAATTGCATTATTTCATCCATAGATATTTCAGCGTTACTAATTTCCCAAGCTCATGAGGGATCACCTCTTCAACTAGAGGATTGTGGGAAAGTGTTAAATTTGTCAAGGTAGATAGATTACCTAGAAATGCAAGAACAGTATCATTTAACAAGTTAGAATGAAAGAAGAGTACCTCAATCTTAGGCATCATTCTGAATCTAGAAGGTATGTCACCAGAGAAATTGTTGCTGGAAACATCCAAAGATAGGAGCTCCTCTGGCTTATATCACTTGTAATGAGCATCATCCTCTACATTGGATTTATTTTTCCAATATCTAAAATCCCAATTGGTGTCCCAACTCTCCTTCATCTCCAACAAGATTTGGGCTTCTTCTAGGAGTCCATTGCATAGATGAAGCAGTCCAAAAAATATGCCTAAGATCATGAATCCACCTGTTTTTTTTCATTTATGTGGGGTTTTATGCACTGCTTATATTATTCTCATCACAGAGCAACCACTCACAAGAGGGTTGAATCACAAAAGTGATCAAGCCACAATCATCATTAGAAAACCCACAACCACAATATCCAGAAATGATTTCTCCCCGACCTTCCAAGGCTTGTCCTATCCTAAGATTGACACATAGAAAGTAAACATTTTTTTCTTTCATCTGCCTAAAAAGCAGTCGATAGACACAGAAGTTGTATCACATTGACTTTGTCTTTAATCTTGACTGATAACAAAATGCACTTCTTTAATGGTCTCCCACGTTCTCACTTTTAGGTTTCTTAGAAGCAAAGCAAATTAATGACATTTAAAACCAATCAGATAGTCCATATGATTTTATCTTATTCGAAGGGACATCGACCTCCAGCATTTGAACTGCTATGTTGTGTGGCATATCATATTGATCAAATCTATAAAGTAGGATTCCCACTAGTGAACAAGATCTAGGAAGAACGATACTCTGCATTTATCATATTACACAACATTCGATATAATTTAATGCATAAAATCATCTGTTGTTGAGTTTTGCATTACACTGAAACCATTACCCTATTTTGTGAGATTTTTTTATAGTTTTCCGACGTGAGACAAGTTTCACGCTGAAACCTCACACTATATGTAGCCTATCGGCTAATTATCTTAATTGATTTCTTTTGAAACATAGGTTGCAAAGATTTAGGAATTAAATGAGACATTACAATCCACCCTACCCAAGATTGCTTGTCCTCAAGCAATCATAAGCTAAGATTCTCCTAAAGTTACCAAGATCCCAAATCAACCTTGTAGATTTACAATTCATAGACATTGCTACTTCTTATGATGTAATTAGCTTTTGTTGTGATATAATAACGAATTGAAAAATCTACAGTTAGTGGCAATTGTCTTGGTTATGTTTGACTTTATTACTACAATGATGGTCTTGGAGAGTATTTGTTAGTATACTTGCCTCAGCTTGACTACCAATAAGGTTGTATAAGAGTGAATTTGCACCCTAAGTGCAATTCCCCTTTTTGCCTTTGTCCACCTTAGAAAACCAAGTTCGGAGGCTTAATTCCACCTAAGCCCACTGCTTGCATCACACTTGGCACCTGTTTTGAGCATCAGTGGAGGTGTTTCTGTCGAGGATGCGTGTGCGCCACACAGACGTCCGCGCAGCGCGCTTACATCCTTGACTGATTCTCACATCTAGAACCTACAGAGGCATTACACTTCCCATTGGGGGTCGATTTGTAATGCCCTACTCAGCCGACCGACCTGAAAATGGCCGTTTCTCTTCATCTCTTCTTCATATTCACTCCTTGAACAAGCATTCCATCTTCTACACATCTCTTTGCCACTTTTGGACCTCATTCAAAAGCTTCTACCATCATCTTCCAAGCATTGAGATCACTCTTGACAGCTCTAAGCATTCTAGCAAAACACTTTTCACTTCACAACAACAACATCAACACTCCACCACTTCAATAGAGCAAGTGTGGAACAAACACCATTGCAACAAAGGCTTGAGTTCCTCTCATTTTCTCCCCTAAGCAGCTTTCAGTGCTCTTGGTGGAGGTGGTAAGATTTCACTCCTCTCCTCTATTACTTGGCTAAGTAGCATAACACTATTTTGTAGTGCTTGAAGTGCTCTTTTCTTCATTTCTACTTTTCTCTCCATCCATCTGGCTATCCGTGGAGGTGGGAACACCAAAACAGGGTCTAACTAAAGCAAACCCCTATACAGCCACCCAACAATTTTTCTCTCTTGTGTGTAGGTATCAAAGACACCCACGAGTTGGAAGCTTCATCCCTTACACGGTTGTAAGTATCTCCTTCCTTCCTTCTCCTTATCCTCATCACTTATCCTTTACTTCAGTTATACTACTTTATCGCATTATGTCGTTTTCCTACATTTTGTCAGTTCTCAATAATCGGATTGCTAGTTGTTGCTTAAGCATTTCCTGAGATAAACTCACTTTCTGGTCCGTAGAAGATGCCAGTGTGCCGAGCTAGGATGCCAGTGCATCACGTTATCGTCTGTATTCTACGTTGTCGTCCTTTGGACGAAAGCTTGACAATTTGTCTAGAAAATCTCTGTGACCTGCTCTTTCGGATTCTGAAACCTTCGTTGTTGTTCCATTGAGGTAGTATAAGGCAGTTCGCCCCATGAGGCTCTCTGAACAAAGAGAACTCATGAGTAGTGAATCCCCCTATATTACATTTTGGTGAACCAAACGTGAAGAACAGTGTTCTTCGAAAAACTAGGAATTTATTTACCCCTACTTGGCGAGGTCATAACTTTTGACTCGGTGCTCGGAATTCAGAACCGTTTGCACTATTGGAAAGGTCTTCTAGAGAACTAGTTCATCCCTAAAATACCAGTGCCTTTAGCAATCAAATTTTAGGGACCAACGCAAGTTCCAACCTCAAATTCTACTCCGAAGACCTCCAAAAACGCGATTTACTAAAACATTGAAAATACCAAAAAAAAGTATAATGGATTTAATATCTTCTTTTATTAGTTTTGTATCTAATTTTGTTCAAAATGTAAATGATATTCCATTTAATGCATGTGATAGTGACTTGGATTTACCCATGTCACTTGGTATCTTTGATCCTTCTCACGAAAAATCCTCTTCAAAAAATATTTCGTCGCAAGAAGATGAAATCATTGATACTTTCCTTAATGTTACTCTACCTTCCTTTCATTCCAATGCACTCTCTTCTAGAGATGGTGCATTTGTGAATGGAAACTCCCTTCCTCATAATGATGCACTCTCCTCTAAAGGTGTTGCATTGGCAAACGTTGAACCTCCTTCCACATCTAATTCTCCCTGGATCGATGTCAAGAATGTTCCTTCAAATGATTATTCCAAATTTGATCCCATTTGGATTGATGTTGAGAATATGTATTCAAATCATTATTCTACTAGTTGTGATGATTCTGTAAA